>PVKE010004437.1:0-35695 GCA_004027555.1 Craseonycteris thonglongyai
CTGCTCCACAGTCCCTGTTCCACTTTAGGCTCTGTGATCTGATTAGGGCACCGCGTGTCGCCCCTTGAGTTGGGATGTTAAATTGTCCACATTCCTGTGGGGCGTCCACGCTCCCTAGGTCTCGGCTTCCAGCCCGCCCTGGGTCTAGCTCCACTTTGGCTGTAGTCCCCCAATCCCCCTTTGTTTTTGCCAGCCCCGGCCCGTTCCTGTCCCCAAACTGCTCCTTCTCCCTCCCTCTCCCGCTTTCCCCTTTTTCCTCTAACCTTTGTGTGTTGTTCTGCGTTGTGTGGTTCTCTCAGTTGAGGGTGCTTCTCAGGGTTTCCCCTGTGGGTTCCTTTTTGTTTGTAAGTCCCTTCCCAGGTAGGTGTCTGGGTTCTCCTCTCATGCCGCCATCTTGCTCTCTCTCTCTTTTTTCTTAATTGTGAACTCCAGGTATCTTTGATTATTTATTTTACATGAATTTCAGGTTCTTCTAGACACATTCTTATTTTTCACTACATAATTTCCTAGTTTAAAAAAGCATTATGAGTGTGACTCTCAATAGTTTGGTGGTTACCTGGAAAGGGGGGAAGAGGGGAGAGGCAGAGTTATGGGGGGAGGTGGGAGTGGGCACCGGATATATGGTGGTAGAGGGGGGCTGATTCTGGGTGGTGGGCATATAATGCGATGCATGAGTGATGTGATGTGGACTTGTACATTGGCAAACTATCTAATTGTTACCAACCAATGTCACCCCATTAAATTTAACAACAACAACAAAAAAAGCATTATGTTCTCTAATATTTTCTAAAGAAATAATCCTTTCAGGTAATCAAAAGCTTTTTCAGCATCAACACTGGAATTGCCATGGGCAATTTGTGCACTTTACGTTCACGTAACAAACAAAGTTTTTCTTACATTATCTGCCAAGGGCCCTCTCATAGAAAATCCACTTGGATCATGAATAGATTTGTCATCCGATTAGGTTATTATAGTCTCTTTGGTAACATCAAGATAAACAATTTCAAGATTTTAATCTTAGTTTAAGTGCATTACATGTCAATGAGATTCCATTCTTGTGATGCTTTCTCAGGTTTGGGCAAAACTATATGACATGTCTTGGTCTTAAGTTGGGAATGTTCCAGACTACTAAACTGTAATTGGCTAGTGAAGGTTTGTTAAACACTCCTTAGAGTTTTTACCTAAAATACTATGATAAATCTCTGTGTCATAGATGGTACTTTAACTGATTTTTACAATTTTAATGCATTCTTGGTTTCCTTTTTCTGTGCTGGCAGCACTGAGAACTGGTATGAGGTTATTTTCAGCTATGTATTCTGTTGACCAGCTACTCACATTTGAAACTCTGCCACAGTGAATTCTACTGCTTCTCTTTTTGCCTAAAAACTGCTTCTTGATCTCCTTCTTGGTTCCTTCACCTCCTATGATTAACCATCAGAACCCCCCATCCAGGACCTACCTCTGGCTTTTCCTTTTGTGTGACCACACCTTCTCCTTGGGTCCTCACTCTAACCTACACACTTAAGTTTCCAAACCTCCATCCCCAACCCAAACTCATCACTTGTTCTCTCAAAAGAAAAACTGAAGTAGTCATTATGAAAAACAGAACTTTGTTGCACTTCTTTGTACTTGTTTTGTAGCTTAGTAAGTGTTTATTCTTAATTATAAATGGGGTCACTATAATGTTTTCAGTATTTAGGGCTCTACTCATCTTGATGCAGCTATGAATGGGGCCACTACAGAATCCTGGGCTCCATCCTCTGCCAGGACTTACATTCCCTAATAAACATTTTATGTAGAATCCTGGGCTCCATCCTCTGCCAGGACTTACATTCCCTAATAAACATTTTATGTACCTATTTTTTTTTCTTCTCCTGCTCATCCATCTAGTTTATTCTTTATCTTACCAAAGTTACATATTGCTCATTCTGCTATTCAAATGGAAACTTGTTCTTTCAGATTTTATTTTTTATATCTAGATTGCTGCTATAATACTTAAGTGACAAACGATTTTAATACTAAGATCCCCCATCCCCTCTTATCCTGCTTGTCAGACTTTTCTCTTCATTTTAAAGGATTTGTACAAGCTTATTCCACATAAAAAAGTCTTTGATTTGTTCTTCAAATATATTAAAATTAAAATAATTATTCAATCTGTTTTCCTTTTTATAACATCCTTTTCTGAAGTCAGTTCTAATTCTATAGTTTCCTTTGGTCTGGTAGATGTCCTAGGAAGCTGAGGTTTTGTGTGTGTGTGTGTGTGTGTGTGTGTGTGTGTGTGCTTCAAACTGAGGAACTACTTAAGTATTTTAATAGCAAAAGAATGGCTTGGTTGATTGTCTCATGATGATTGTTCTAATTCTCCAGTGACCACTTTTTCAAACTCAAGATGGCATATCTTGTCAATGTCACTCTCTTGGCTTCATGGAAAGAAACATTCCTCGTGAATGTTTTCATTGAGCGGCATACATTTTATTTAAAAATCCTCTGGCACTGGTGTCAAATGTTTATGGCTAACTATTAGTGTATTGCTACTAAAGGGGTTTTGTTTTTCAAGAAAGGAGTATTAGCACTGATTGGAATATAAAAAGGGAATAGTCAGTGGTAAGGGAGTAATGAAAAATAATGTAAAATATTTGCTATTTGAGGGAAGAAGGCCCTGGTAGAGGTAGAAAAGAACAAAATTTAAAAACAGTGAGAAGTGTTTGCTGGGAGAGAAAAAATGACAGCCATCAATGAAAGAATAGAACATAAAAAAAAATGTAATGAGAACAAAGATAGCTATATGAAATGAAGAAGAGAGAAAAGGAGATCTGAGAAGAGTAACAAGTAACCCAGCTGAAATTAGGAATCATGACCACATGATGAACCAAATCTACAAGGTTTTGCCATTTGTCCATCTGTTTTGGGGACAGAGGGATTGGAGGCAATTTTTCCTGGGAAAGCAAATCTAGATCAATAATCAAGTCACAGGGTCACACACAACTTCTCTTTCTGTAAAGCTGAGTGGGTCACAACTGACACATATAGGTCCCTCTTGTTCCCCATGCATCCAGCTTCTTCTGACACAGGACTGCAAGCAAATCCTGGGTACAATGCATCTATTCTGCAGCATTCCTGCTAGAAGGTACTGGTAGGCATCTGTGCTTCCACACAAAATGCCATTACCCTCACACATCAGTAACTTACTGAAAATAAGTCAGACACTTTCACAGTTCAGTAAGTGCATCCAGGACATAATGAAGAGCCCTCAGTAACAAACTAAGTGCTTGCCTATCTTTCTTCCAGATAATAGTTTAAGTACTAAAGGGAACAAAATCTAATATATGTTGCTTATGATAAAAACTCTCTTGATATCACCTCAATATTCTTTGTGCAAACCACATTCAGTTTATGCTCATAGTTTGAGAAGGATGAGCAACTGAATTGACTCATGAAGGACCCACACCTGTGGTTTTAAAGGCTTGGAATGTTTCATGACTCAAGTTTTCATTCAACTTCCTTCCCAGTAAGTACAAAGGAGTTGCTGGGCACCAGTCAACAAACAGGGTGTGGTTTAAGGGTCCTTCCTTAGGAAAACTGAATATGAGTGCTATGGACAGTTGAATTTTGTCCCTAAAAAGATATATTCAAGTTCTAACTTCCACTACCTGAGAATGTGATTTTATTGGAATTTGAAATCAGGTCTTTTCAGATATAAAGAAGTTAAGATGCAGTCTTACTACAGTAAAGCATGCCCACATCCAATATGACAGATGTCCTTATAAGAAAAGAAGAGATGCAGAGACACAGACACACACAGGAGAGGAGAATGCCATGTGAAGACAGAGGCAGAGACTAGAGTGATGTATCTAGAGGCCAAGGAACTCCAAGGATTGCTGGCAACTCTGGAAGGCAAGAGAAAGGCATGGAACAGATTTACTCCTAGTGCCTTTAGAAAAAGTGACATGGTCAAGACCCTGATTTTGAACTTTCAGCACTTAGAACATTGAGAGATTAAATTTCTGTTGTTTTTTAGCCACACAGTTTATGGTACTGTTTACAGTATCCACAGAAAATGAATACAGCTGCTCTCGAACTGAAGTCACGGATGCCTGCCACCACTAGCAGCAGCCCTTCCCCAGCTCTCATACCCAAGTCACAGGGGCACAGACCCCAAAACATCCATGTGCCTATGGGTATGTGTTGAGGGCAGTAAGTGTAGGGTGGGTGATGGACCATACAGTCGTTTGCTATTGAAATACTTAAGTTTTTCCCACACACTGCTGTACTGGCCTAGACTCTAGAAGCACTGGTTCAGTTTTCCTGCCACATAACCCCCTTTCTTCTCTTTCCAGCCTCTTCTTCTAGGACACTGGATCCTGTTCTTCTTCCCCCACACTCACTCTCCTGTCCAGTTCAGATCAAGCTCTTCACCTAGAATCATGTGATATTGGCTTCTAGTTTTCCATGCAGAGCCTGACCTGTATCTATCTGAGCCAGTATTTGCCACTCGTCTCTTAGCATGTGTTGGACCTCTCAGTGGCTGTGCAGGCAGATCCACTATCAGGCAGGCTCTCCAGCATGTACTTCCCCACCCTCCCTCCCTCTCCTTTCCGAACAACCCCCACTGTGGAGGCTCAGCACCCACTCTAGCTGGCCCATCTCAGTTAGGGAAGCAGACCTGTGGATTTCAGACTTTCTCACACATTGTCCTTAACACGTTGTGTACGGCGGGGTTTAAAACCCTCATACCCCTCTGTTCTGGCAGGTATTTAAATGAGACCACATTGAAATGAACTCTTCTCTTTAAAATGCTATTGCTTCCATATTATTTATAACTTTTCAATGAATTTCTTTGTACTTATGTAAATTTATCCATTGATAATATTTGCTCATTATATATCAACCAAACCTCATTAATTAAATAAATCTTGCAAAAAATAAAAGGTCAAGTGTAAAAACAAGAATTCTCATTACCCGTCCCTAACTCATGGCTCAGAAAAAAATGAAGATTCTCGTGATCCGTACGCAATGTGTTAACAAAACTGTCAGTTAACCCTAGAATGAAGGTTTGGAGCCCATCTCTAAATACAAATGGATAGGAGCCCACTACAAGGTAACACAGTAGAAGAAACTGACAACTTAATTATCATGACACATGCTGAGAATGATGCTGGAGTTAATGGGAAAGGCAGCATGTGACCTCAGGTGACTATCCGTCTTCACATCCAGGTTCTGCTGGGCTACCCAAGAGGACTGGTTACTCCACACACATAACCCATTCTGGGTGGGGAGCTGAGCCCTGAAGTGAACACAGTGCAGTCATTGGCACTGTGAGAATCGGGAAGTAATGATGACCGGTGTGTAGGCAGAAGACATCTTTCCTCCCCATAAGAGATCCTAACAAGTAAATCTACCTGAACTTACCTGCACTTCCCATGGTCCCTGTCGCACTCTGGGGTGGCAGCGCCAGCAGTGGTGCCCCTCCTGGAGCAGTTGCAGCCTTCACAGCCAGCCAGGGGGTGGAAGCTAAAGGAATGTATCTCACACACTTCACACTGGGGCCTGACTGTGCGGGGAGGGCACAGACACCTTCCTGTCATCTCCTCACAAAGGCGCTGGCCACAGTTGCATGCTGGCCAGGAGATAAAGAGACAGAGTATAAGAGTTAGATGCTCCCTCACCTCCAGTGGGACTGTACCAACTGCCGTGATTTCCAGAAACTTTCAAGGAGTTGGGGAGAAACACCTTGCTTTTCCTTCATTAAGGTGTTATTGACCATGGTTGATATAAAAGGCCTTTTCTTGAGGCCAAGACCAACCATACCAAATGCTCATAAAGACAGTGTATGATATAGTTTGTGAATGCTGAACAAGGCACAGATAGACCTACTTACTCTAAGATAGCTACTAAAAGGAATCCACCAAGCTGCTGTATGTGCCATTCTAATGCAAGTTCTCTTGTTCATTGAAGGGCTCTGCTCCTCACCAGCTCCCTGAAATGGCTCCACATCACCCCAATGCACTGAGTCCAGGGCTAGGGTATGACACAGCATTAGGTCCCTCATTGGGCAAAGTCTGATCTCTATGTGAGGCCTCTGTTTGCACCACACCTGTTCCCTCACTCCACCACATTGGCTGACCCTAGGTCTTGGGGCAGCAGAGCTGACCCAAGGTCCATAGCCTTCTCATTCAGTGAGTAGTATGGCCCTGTGGTCCTGCCTCTCCTCTCTTCTCAACTGAGTTTGGCTGCAAACACTAAAAAGCTTCCATTAGGAAGGCTATCGAGCTTTCCAATATTTTGATGGTTAAGGCTACTTACACTCATCTGCTTTGTCAAGTGCATTGGTCACATAGCCTGGGAAACACAAATATTTATCTTTTACAACCTACCTACTCAGAGTGTGGTCCATGGACCAGAGGTGGCATAGGCATCTCCTGAGTAGTTATTAGACATGTAGACTCCCAGGCCACAGCCCAGGCCTCCTGAATCAGAACCTGAATTTTCATAAGATCCCCATGGGAGTCCTCAGACAGTGAAATTTTAGAAGCCCTTCCCTACCCAAGCATCAGCCACTTGGGACTAGAGACAGCTGTGGATGACCTAAATGTGCACTTACGCTTGCAGTGTGGGAATCCATAGTAGCCCGTTTGACAGCGGGTGCACTGCCGCCCAATGATGCCGGGTCGGCAATGGCACTGCCCACCCTCTGGGCTGCAGTGGTGGTCAACAGCTCCGGTGGGGTGGCAGTCACAGGGCAGTGCACCCTTGTGGTAAAGGGCCACCAGAGACCTGGCAGAGTTCTTACAGAATTCAGAGGCTGTCTGAGGACTGTGGAGACAAAAGCAACTCATGGTGATATCACAGGAGTAGTGCCCAGAAATGGTCTTAACCTTCCCCTTCCCAAATGTGCCATCAAGCTGTTTTGGGGCTCTGGCTCTGCAATCTGGGAAGATATTGGAGAATAACACCCCAATCCTGGAATCACAGCCAGTGACAGCCACCCTTCCCCCATCCATTCACGACAGAACACATCACAGGACTGGTGGTGGGAACTTTTGGTGGCTTGAATAAAAGGGTATAAGTTCACCTGTATGGTGAATTGCATGATATGGATTGTATTTCAATAAGGCAGTTAAATTTTTTTCATCTACATGTGTAGTGATGTACCAATAACAATAATAAGGAGGAGGGGGTGAATTTTCAACATTTATTGAGTTGAAGCTAAAAGCTTTGCCTGCATTTCACTTAACCTCACAATCACCAATTAGGCCTAAGCTCCATTTCACAGATAAGGCAACTGATGCTTTTAGAAGTTAACCAACATTCCCAAGACCACAGAGTGGCCAAGCAGGCATTCAAATCCATAGTTGTTAGATTTCAAAGCCTTTGCTCTAAATATTTTCTATACAGGTAGCTTCTACCTACCAGGGCCCCTGGAGCTCCTGGACTCCACAGAAACCTATAAGGTGGCAGGGTGGGTCTGCACAAGAGAAGGATAGGGGCTGATCAGGGCTGCCCTAGGCTCTTGGCATTCAAGGACTCAAGAAGAGAGGATGGGAAGGTCCACCATGCAGCAACACTCCCTGCTCAGTCAGATGGCAAAGGAAATTGCAACTCTGGGCTGACATGCCTCCAAGTGGAGGGCAGTCTGTGTGGTATCTTTTAGAAATCTGAGTTGGGCAATAGGAAGCAGCAAAGCTAAAGAGAAACCCTTGAGCAGCCCATGAACCTCAGTTTGGAGGCTGAATCTCTACCGAGATCACAGTTGAAGATGGGAATCTTGTCCAGGTGGGCATGATGGGATCTGCTGTAGGACAGTGTGTACAGAGGAGGAGCACCTCCTTCCCAGGATCCAGGACACATTGCTGCTCCCTGGCGCACATGGTAAGAGGAAAAAGACAGATCCAAGGGCCAGCCCTTCCCTGGGTCTTACTCTGGGCAGGAATATGGGAAGGCCAACCTCATGCATTCCATAGTCTTTCCACAAAGTGATACTTACTTGATATAAAAACTGTTTCCTCTACAATTGGTGATAAACTCAAATGACTTGTCCACTGATTTTTTGTGAAGTATTTGGTAGTCATAATTCTCTGCAGGCACCACTAGAACACGAACCTAAAAGGAAACCCATCAACATGTTTTGTATTTCTCTCAAGGCACACCTGACGCTATTCATTATATTCTCTTTACTAAGATCAATGTTCTCTGTTGTTAAGCCCAAGACCAAATGAAATAGGATTTGTGAGACTAACAATGTCACCCCTAAGGCAGTATTAAAGGCTCAATCTATGATCTTCTGGAGGAAACGATAACGAGGGCTCGGCAGACCCCTTGGAGAACCTGCTCAGAGAAGCAGCAGCCTCAAGTGCTGGGTGGGGATAAGAGACCTGGGGGATAAACAGGGGCCAGTTAGGATGGCCAGGGCCCCATGGGATCTCTGCCTGGGATGCCTCTGTATCTCCAGGGGTTGCTGTTTTGTAGTTTTAGATGCAAGCAAACTGAAATGACAGAATCAATGAAAAAACTCATACTGTGGCTTGCCTGTGAAGTTTATATCATACCAGATGCCCTATTGTGAATAACTGTAGCCCCAATTTTTTTTGTTAAATTTATTGTAGCCCCAATTTTTAAAAGCACTGCTCAGTTCTCTGTACCTGTATAAATGAGACTATGCCAGCAACAAATGCTGTAGAAAACTCCAAATATCTTTGTCAACTACTCATCAACTTTCAACTTACTGAGACTATTGGTCTCATGCTATTCAATTCAATAACCATTTGCCAAGTTCCATGTGCCATGTGGTAACAAAATGAATAAAGTCAGACAGACCACTGTCCCTAGGAAGATGACTTTCTCAGAGAGAGAAGAAGGCACAAGCAAGGAACTAGTGAGCCACAGAGCAGAACCTAGGCAATGTTGTGTGGCTCTGTGGGAAGCTTTATGGGCATTCAGTGACCATAATTTCATTGAACAAGGTAATGAACAGGGTAGGAGGGGGTGTCTGAGGATATACAGGTAATAGGCTAAGTTTGAGGAACTTGAGAGATTTCTGGCTATAGAGCTATGCAGTAGATAATTCCATATTGGTCCTGGTGCTCAGGAAAGGTAAGAGATGAGTTCACTGATGTGAATGTCATTCTCACAAAGGAGAAAATAGAATCAACAGAGGATGTTACCTGAAGAGAAATGCTAGAACAAGGGGGCCCAGAGTCCTACCTGGGGGAATGCCAATATATGGGGACAAAGGAAAAGAAATCACTGAAGAATCAATAGAGAAAGTAGGGAAGGGGAAAACTACGGAAAGTAGCTATGCAACTTGAAAGGAAAGGAAAGGAAAAGAAAAGAAAAAACAAAGCAGTATAAAATGCTTCAGATAGACCAGCCAGGTAAGGAGTAAAGGCAGCCTGATGGAGAAAGATTCTCACTCACCAGAACTTCTTGCAAGAGAATATTTTTCTCCCTATTCACTTTATTATTTCAATTTCACTTGATTTTAATTGTCACACTCTTTCTTTCTTTCTTTCTTTCTTTCTTTCTTTCTTTCGGTTAAAGGTAGCTGTAACTTTTAAACACCTTTTCTATAACTAATTCCTTGGAGGAATTACTGTCATCAGCCAAACAGACACACAGAATGGCCAACCAAGGCAACCATGTGAAGAGAAAACTGAGGGACAAGCAGAACGCACCAATACTAACGACTTTCCTTCTGGAATCTTCACAGTCACAGTCATCTCAGGCGCCAAGATTTCAAACTCAGTCTGATCTTCGGCAATCACTTGGTCCTGGCAGCCAACCACATAGGGGCAAAAAGAGGCATGGAAGACACCTGGGGGCAGAGAGCAAGGAGTTCCTGTCACACTACTGCAAGGCCTATGGAGGCAGTAGCCGCAGGGCCTACTCTCTATAACTCACCTGGCTGCAGCTGCCCTCCATTCACAGACACCTGTGCAGGAAACGTTGGGTGTACTGGTTGATAAAAATGGATGACCACTACATATCGTCCCAGGCGTGGTACAAGTCTTCTCAGTGTCACTTGGTTCTGGGAGGAAAAAGAAGAACAAAAAACTCCTCAAGCTTCAGAGCTATGAATAATTAGAATCACAGGATATTTAGAGGTTAAAAACCAAAACAGCATAGGTATTTACCCAAGTGAGATGAAAACCTTCACTTGGATGTTAGTTTATAGCAGCTTTATTTGTAATCACAAACACTGAAAATGATCCATATCATTCTTCAACTGCAGAATGAACAATCCAACTGTGGTACAATCATAATGATGTTGAAGGGAGTATAATTTGATGCAATCTTTTTGGAAAAATGTTTGGTAGTTTTTGCCAAAGTCAAACATGTAACTGAGCAATTGCACTCCTAGGTATGTGCCCAACAAAAATGCATAATATATCTGTCAAAAGGCTATATAAGAATGTTCACAGCATTCACATATTTGTCATAACTGTGTAATGAAGAGTCAGACTCCGTTTTCATGTTTGACCACTGATGGTTGCCAAGACCTATAGTTTTTTTACCCCAAGCCTGAACCAGCCAATAAGAAAGCCCATCCCTTCACATAGGTAGAAAGTTCAAACTACACAAATTCTAGCCCATGGGAGAGGAAGTCCTTACCCTGAATTCCTCCCTTGTCCCCCCACCCTCGCCCAACTAAAAAGAAAACCAGTCACACCTCTCCTTTTGCTCAAGCTTCAGTGTAAGACCTGCTCTCTCCAGAAAGCCTCATTATGTAACACACCTTTTTCAAACTCTCAAAAAGCTACAAGAAAAATAACAATAATAAAAGTTTACCCTCATATTTCAGATAAGAACTATGACTTGGGGAGGGTAGGTAACTTGCTGAAGGTCAAACATTAACTTAACCACAAAACCAGGACTAGAAGTCTATTGTCTTGATTTCAATTAATTTCCCTTTAGTATCTTAAGTTTCCTTTTCCATACTGGATCTTATTACATTTTCTTTCTCAGATCTGTTAATTTTCTAACTCAATTCAATGGGATTGGACACAAGCCATCTCTAGTATTATAAGGATATAATATCATCAGAATAAACATTAAGTCTTGTGACTTTGTATAGTAGTTAACAGTGAAAAAAATGTATTCTCCTACTATATTTTATCTGTGTGCTCTAGATGATTAATCAATAAATGTTTATTGAGAATTTCCTTTGTGTGAGGCACTGTATTGGTGAAGTAGGTGATACAAACAATTGTTAGCCCCTGCAGATGTTCTAAAAGTGCTTACATTCCAACTTGGGAAGATAATAAACTCAACAGTGTTAAATAGCATTAGCCCAGGAAAATATAAGGTACGACATGATGGGCCATGAGAAATTGCCAAATACTGTGTAGACACAGATGTAAAAGGCAAAGAGAGAATCAGGATGGGGTGGCCATAAAGATTAACCAGATGCCTGCATATCTGGACTCCTCCACAGTTGAAAGTAGAGGTCCTCAAAACTTAAGAGGTTTGTTAAAACACAGACTCCTGGGCCCCCTATCCCAAGTTTCTGATTCAGTAGACCTGACAAGGGGCTTGCAAACCTATATCTCTAACAAGTTCCCAAGTGATGCAGATGCTGCTGGTTCAGGGCCAGACTTTGAGAATCACTCATGTAGAAACAACATACTCTCACAGTCCTACCTGGGGTGCCTTCAAGGTGACTCCAGTAACAACATCAGCAGAAGATGAAAGATCCTGGGGTAGTGGATTGGGAGGCCCACCATTTGTGATACCCAAAATTAAGGCTGCTGGAGGAGTTTCAGGGGATAGGGAGACACAAGTAGCCCTGAAAAATAGAATATTTTAAAATGTAGAGTTCAGTTAAGATGTGAATCAGGTAAATAATGAGCTTGTCTCATGACACATTAAAATCACAACTAAATTATATAACAATCAACCTGGTGAACCATCTGAAGACTAGCTGAATAGAAGACATATAACTAAGGATGTAAAGAAGAACCCATGTCAAGACTGGTGATAGGGGCAGAGACTGAAACAGGCTTGTTCCACACCCATGTGAAAATTAAGAGGGATATCTCAGCTGCTGAGGTTCTCCATGAAGAGCAAGGGTTCCCAGCCCCACACAGGGCTCCCCAGCCCAGAGCACCAGGGCCAGGAAGAGGAGTCCCCACAACATCTAGCTGTGAAAATCATTGGGGATTCCATTTGTCCAGGTGTGATGGAAAGCCTTTGAGAAACCTAAGCATTCCTCTTAAAGAACCCAATTACAAACTCCCTTACTCCCAGGCATTCACCCTGGCTCTGGTGGAGGGACAGGGGCTTGGGAGGTACCAGAGACATATAGGGAGATACTGAATTGAGTGGCTTCACAGTGAGGTCTAAAGGGACAGCCACCAGTGTTCTTGTGTTGAGCCCTCCTCCTATGTAGCCAGTGGGCATGTGCCATTTTTTCTGTCTTGAACCCACCCTCCACATGGCCTGCATTGGCCATGGTGAAATTTACTGGCTCCACAGTGGTGACTCCCTGGGATCCTGCCCCACAAAACTTGCACACCACTGGAGGTACTTTTGGTGGTCAGTAACTGGCAGGCAGCCTGTGTTGTCCTGTTCTACAGACTTACTTGGATAACTCTCATGCGTCTACAGGTCTCAGGTGGGTGGCTGACCTCAGTGTAATTAGCCTTTTGAGTAGCACCAGGATTAACACTGATGCCTAATCTGAAAGTGTGCTAACCTGGTAAACAACACTCTCTAGATCCATCCCCACCCAACTCTCACACCACTGGAGAATTTTTTGGCATTTGGTGGTCAGTCAGTCATCTTTCTTGGACAACATTTGGTGGTGGCGGGGGGAATCCATAGGCCTCAGGAGGGATACAGTTGGCCTCAGTGTGCTCTGAGTCTTTTGAATGGCCCCAGGTTCATACTGATGCCAAATCTGAACATACACTTACCTGGTAAATACCACTCACCCCAACCAGGTGACTCCCTGAGATCCCAACTCACACAACTTGCTTACCACCAGAGGCTCATTCTGCAGCTAAGCCATACAGAGAGTCTGCAGCAGGGGCAGGCCTCAAAGTACCTTGTACTGAAAACCAGACTCACACCTCTCCTTTTGCTCAAGCTTGAGTGTAAGCCCTACTCTCCCCAGAAAGTCTCACTATGTGAATAATAAGTCTTTTTTAAACCCTCAAAAAACCACAAGAATAACAACATAATAACAAATGTCTATCCTCCCTTTTTAGATAAGAATTGTGACTAGGGAAGAGTAGGTAACTTTATCAAGGTCAAATACTAACTTGACCACAAAGCCAGGAATAGAACTCTATTGTCTTGATTTCTAAGCTGTCCCACACTTGGTACTCATGGTGGCTGATCTCAGTTCGCAGTGTGGTCTGCCCACATGCCTCCAGGTCCAGCACAGGCAGAGACCAATAGTAGATTATAATGTAGTTCCTATAACGATGCCTCAGTCTGGTCACAAGCAGCAGTTGACCTTGGCCTGTAAGGGAGCCCTTCTCAAGAGGCCCCAGAACCAACATACTTGGAAGTAAGCTTCAGAAAACACCAGAGCACCACCTATTAACCCCACAAGTGGCATACCCAAAGAGTGGTATCAGCAGGCACCAAAGCCCACAAAGAAAAATTCCGATCCATGGGGTCAGGCCCCACACAGCAGCTCCTATGCTGTGGTCATGAACAATCCTCACAGCCAGTAAACTAGAGGGTTAATCTCATCCACTGATGTGCCAAGAGCAATCAAGGTTCAATTATAATAGGATAGCACACACAAACCACACAAGGGACACTCGAGGAACATCTGGCTCAGGCAACCAGGGAGAATATGCCACAGGACACCTACTACACAAAGTCACACTGCCAAGACTGGAAGACATAGCAGATCTATGTAACACTTAGAAATAAACACAGAGAGGCAGCTAAAATTAGGGAACAAAGAAACATGTCCCAAATTAAAGGACAGGAGAAAATTCCAGAAAAATAAAATTAAACAAAATGGAGGAAAGCAATCCAAAACACTGGTTAATAAGGATCTTTAAGACACTTAATGAGAACTTCAACAAAAAGACAGTTAGCATAAAAAAAATACATAGAAACCATAAAAAGAACTAATCAGAAGTGAAGACTAAAATAACTAAAATGAAGAATACACTAGAAGGAATCAACAGCAGATTAGAGGAAGCAGAGGATCAAATCAGCAATTTGGAAGACAAGGTAACAGAAAACACCCAATTGAAACCATAAAAGTTTCCCCCCAAATGAGGTTAGTTTAAGGAACCTCCAGGATAACATTAAACATAACAACATTTGCATCATGGAGGTATCAGAAGAAGAAGAGAGAAAATAAGGAACTGAGAATGTATTTGAAGAAACAATGACTGAAAACATCCTTAACCGGATGAAGGAAATAACATAAAAGTCCAACAAACTCAGAGTCCTAAAGATGAACTCAAAAAAGCCTCCACCAAAGCTTAAATACAAAGAGAATCCTAAAAGCATCACAAGAAAAGCAATTAGTTGACTAGAAGAAAATATAGGTAGTAAATTCTGACATTGCTCTTAGTGATATTTTTTTTGGATATATCTCCTTGGGCAAAGGAACAAAAAGAACAAATAAACAAATGGGACTTCATTAAACTAAAGAGTTTTTGCACAGCAAAGAAAACCACCAACAGGGGATGCCACGATAGCTCAGTGGTTGAGCACTTGTCTCACAATCGTGAGGTCCGGGGTTCAATTCCTGGCTCTAGCCCATGCAAACTCGTATGCTGAACTGTGGCACAACTAGTAACTGCTGGGATGGCTCAGTGGTGAAAATTCTCACCTCCTAATCAGGAGGCCACTGGTTCAGTTCCCATCCCACATGGCCCCACATCTACCTGTGTGGAATGAAACCATGTCACAACTAATGATGTACAACTATGGAGAGTGCTCTTGGCCCTCCACCCTTCTCTCTCTCTCTTTCTCTCTCGTTCTCTCTCTTCTCTCAAAACAATAAAATAAAATCTTTTAAAAAAGAAAAAAGAAACCCATCAACAAAACAAAAGGCATCCTACTGAATGAAAGAAGATATTCATGAATGATACATCTGAGAATGGGTTTATATTTAAAATTTATAAAGAACTCATGCAACTCAATCTCAAAAAAACAAACAATCCAATTATTAAATGAGCAGAGAATTTGAATAGACATTTCTCCAAAGAGGACACACAGATGGCCAATAGACACATGAAAATATGCTCAATGTCACTAATCATCAGAGAAATATAAATTAAAACCACAATGAGATATAACTTCACACCTGTCACAATGGCCATCACCAATAAATTGATAAACAACATGTGCTGGTGAGGATGTGGAGAAAAGGAAACCCTTGTATAATGTTGGTAGGAGTGCAATTGGTATAGTCATTAAGGGAAATGGTTTGGAGATTCCTCAAAAAATGGAAAATATAACTACCTTATAAGCCAGCAATTCTACTTCTGGATATTTATCCTAAGAAATCCAAAATACTAATTCAAAAAGATATATGAACCCCTGTGTTCACTGTAGCACTACTTACAATAGCCATGTAAGTAAACTATAATAAGTATCCATCAATAGACAATTGGATAAAGAAGAGGCTGTACATATATACAAGAGAATATTACTCAGCTATAAAAAGAATGAAATTTTACCATTTGTGACACCGCGGATGGACCTAGAAGGTGTTGTGTTAAGTGAAATAAGTCAGAAAAAAACAAATCCCAATAATCTCACTTGTATGTGAAATCTTAAGAACAAAATAAATGAACCATCAAAACAAAACAGACTCATAGCTACAGAGAACAAAGTGATGGTTGCCAAATGTGAAGTGGGTTAGGGTTGGGTGTAAAAAGTGAAGGAATTAAGAAATACAAGTTGGTAGTTCCAAATAATCAAGGGGATGTAAAGTATAGCATAGGGAATATAGTCAATAATATGGTAATAGCTATGTATAGTGCCAGGTTGGTATTAGACTAATCAGGGAGGATCACTTTGTAAATCATATAAATGTCTAACCATTATGCTACCTGAAACAAATGTAAAATAGTAGTCATTATTTTACCTGAAACTAATGTAAAATAATAGTGAATGTCAACTGTAATTGAAAATAAATAAAAATAAAAATTTTATTTTAAAAATAACCATAAAAGGGAGAACTGTCCATTGGTGAAGATACAGTCTCTGAGCATAATAAGACCATGTGAGCATCCAAAGATCTGGTCACTGGGGATACACAATACTGTGGAGATCTTTATAAAAAGATACTCAGGGGAAGCCAGGATGGCTCAGTGGGTTAAGTGCTCACTTTGCAGCACCGGGGACCCAGGATCAAATCCCGGCCCCGGCCTGTGCGGACCCATGTGCTGAACTGGGGAGTGCCCCCAGTTCAGTTCTCTCTCTCTGTCTCTGTATCTCTCTCTCTCTGTCAAAAACAATAAAAAATAATAATAATAATAAAATAAAATAATCTGATTAAAAAATTTTTTAAAAAGATACTCAGTGCCATGGGCTGGTCAAGTAAATTCCAGCCACCTGCTCAATACAATGAGCTAAAACAGAAAGAAAATCTTAATTTTGAGGGAAAGTAAGCAATGTAGAACCTTACTGACCCCTCTCTTTCTATTATAGAACTAAAATTACCTATTAAATGAGATCAATGCAATGAAAGATTATTATTCACCTCTAAACATAAACTTGACATAAAACTATGCAAAAACAAAGAGAACAAATACATGTCATTTCTTTAAGCACAGCCAGCTTTCATTGCCCTGGTAGTTTCCATAATTCTAGCTATATGCACAGACAGATATTATGACTGTGTCTATAAATTATTTTTAAATGTACATCAAAACAACCCTACCAAAACCCCAATAAGTTTTGGCTAGCTAATTCTTATAACAGAGTTGTGAGGTGGGTCATTATTTTCATGGTTACTTAAATGAAGAGACACAGGGATTAAAGGAAAGAAACAAAGTGAGTCTTTGTGAGGGCTCAGAATAGAACTCAGAGTAACTGTGTGTCAGAACTAGGGTTAACCATTTTCCCAAGTTGCTATCAGTTTCCTGACATTATGAAATTCTGGAAAGACTGATGTGATAAATGATTTAGCTTTTTTTTTTTTTTTAATTCATCACCAGCCTTTAGACACTTGACTTACGATCACTTCTGATGTGAAATATAAAGTTGTAGCCTTAATGCTTTGCGGTATTACTTACAGTATAAATAGGGAAGAAAAGAAGAATACATTACCTTTGATTAACAAATGGCCCATAACTGGCGATGCATTTGATTTGAGGTTTCAAATATTCAGTTGAGAATTCTTCAATGGGTATGATACAAATTTGATGCTGTTGAGCAAATACATGCAAAAGGTACACTGCAGTTATCAGTAAAAGCAGTGATATGGTCAAAACTACCTTTTTTAAAAAGCTGTTAAGAAATGAGAAAGGTGGAATGTGAATTGAGCCTTAACTATTGAAGTATTCAATAGTCAAAGAAGCAATAAAGATTTTCACTTGGGATGATGGTGATCAGAACTACATTTGGAAGATTACTCTGATTTTATTTAATTTTATTATATTAGAGACCATAATTTTAAATTTTATTTTGAAGCAGTAGTTTGAAGGAGCTGGCTCACACCAGCTTGCAAGAGCCAATTGTTGAATTTTCAGAAATTTTGCAAGCCATTTATTACAAAAGTCATTACTGGAATGCCAGGATAGCCTGGCCCCGGCCCATACAAACCCATGTGCTGAACTAGAACACAACTGGTAACTGCTGAGCCCTGTGGTGAGGTTCTCAGCTTCCATGTGGGAGGCCCCCAGTTCAGTTCCCATTCCACATGGCCCCACATCCATCTGTGTGGAATGAAATTATGTCACAACTAATGGTATACAACTGTGGAGACTGTCTGAGCCCTTTCCCCACTCCCCCCACTCTCTTTCTCTCACCTTCTCTCAAACAATAAAATAAATTTATTTTTAAAACTGCTAAAAATTAATTCAGAGAAATTATAATTGTTTTTTTTAAGTAGTAAAAATTGCAGGATGGCACTCACTAAGGCATCAATATGTGCAGCAAATCTCTTTTTACTGTTTTTTCAGGGTCACTGACTAAACTGCTCTTAGAATATCTATATAAGTAAACAAAATCATAAGAAAGTTTGAAAGCAATTCTTTGATAATGACTTTTTGTGCCTTTTTCTCTTTCCTGCCCTGGACTGGTGCTGGCTCTTCACATCCCTTGGAAGAGAGGGGTGGCAGGTTTGGGGGCTAGCCAGGGAGCCTGCTATTCAAAGTGAGGGCTGCTTCTGCTACAATTAATCCTTAATACAGGGTGACTTGTATTCAGGCACATTTGGACTTCATTGAAGAAACTGTTTCCAGAGCTAGTTTTTGAGTTGCACAAGAAGTTCAGTTATTAACTTGTCAATATATTTCATTTTGGATCAAAACTGCATTACCATCTAGTTCATAAAGTTACTCAGTAATAATAATTTTTATTAAACACCTACTATATGCTGGGTACTGAGACTGGGGGATCCTGCAAGATCAAGATAGATCTGACATCATGGAGTTTATATTTTATCGGCCTTGACTCTGAATTATATTTGAGCATTTCAAAAAGGATAAAACTTATTTTTAAATGATAAAAATTCAGCCCCATTACAATTTCAAATAATGAAGTTAAAACTTAGTTGTAGTGTTATGTTTGTTTGTTTGTTTATTGTTAAATTTAATGGGGTGACATTAGTTGGTAACAATTAGATACCCTGTTTCCCCGAAAATAAGACAGTGTCTTATACCCTGTTTCCCCGAAAATAAGACAGTGTCTTATATTAATTTTTGCTCCCAAAGATGCGCTAGGTCTTATTTTCAGGGGGATGCCTTATACGTATTTCAGCGAGAGGCAAAACTGTAAGTAGGTCTTATTTTCGAGGGATGTCTTACTTTCAGGGAAACATGGTAGTTTCCCGATGTACAAGTCCACATCACATCACCCATGCATGCATCACATTATGTTTAAACATAGTCTTAATTCTAAAAAGAAAATCTTAAATTATTACATACTTTACAGAGTAATTCTTAAAAATTGAATTTCAGATACTTCTCAAGAGAAAACTCAGAGGTTTTAACACTGTCAGGTACAAATATTAAAAACACTTTTGGGGAAGCTGGGATGGCTCAGCGTGTTAAGAGCTCCCATTGCAGCCCTGGGGAATGAGGATCAAATCCCATATGGCCCATGTGGACCCACTTGCTGAACTGGGCTGTGCTTCCCATGCAGGAGGCCCCCAGCCCAGTTCCCACCCTGCATGATCCCCACCCACCTGTGTGCAATGAAACCACGTCAAAAACTGATGATGTACAACTATGGAGACTGCTCTGGTCCCTCCCCCTTCTCTCTGTCTCTCTCTGAATCTGTCTCTTTGTCTCTATCAAAAACAATAAAATTAATCCTTAAAAAATAAAATAAAAGCACTTTAGAATGGGCTGCCCTGGCATTTCCCAGGATGTGATACATGTTTAGTATTAGCAGTAACAGGAAGTTGCTTCATACTTAGATGATCTTATGTTAAATCTGACCACCCATTTCTAGTCCAGATCCCACTGCCTCTGATTATCATAATTCTCAATATTTAAACCTTGCTATGAAAAGGGTAGATGTGAAATGCATTTAATCTGCCAAACTTGGAATTGTAACTCTTAATAGTATTATATCCACTTAACTGAATAATGCTCTTTTTGAAATAGAGTAATAGTCTGGAGGAAAAAAAAAAGTACCAGGTAATTACAACCTTTGAAATTCTGAAGGAATTCTCCAAGAAGCTAATAGGTATAATAAAATAGTAAAATTGAAAAGAATATAAACAGTAACTAGTGGTATTTTTCTATACCAGTAATAACAGTAAACTAGGAAATATAATGACAAATGATATTTCATTCATAATAGTACCAATGAATAAAAATTAATGAAATAAGGTTTTGTGAGATGTGCTCAAATTTGATGATTAAACTTTATTCAGTGTTATAAAAACAGCTCAAACAAATGAAGAGGCAAGAAAGATTTCTAGATGGGAAGGACAAACATCTTAAAACTGGTAATTCTTCACAGGTTAATTTTATAGTTGTAATGCAAACACAGCCAAAATTTTAATAAGCTTTTTGAAAACCACAGATATGAACAAAATGCTTCTAAAATCCAAGGGGCAAACAGAGGCATACCAAAAGGAATCGGGCTGCATGTGCTTTGAGCCAAATGTTCGTATCTGCTAACAACTCATACACTGCGGTGCGCCTCCTACGATCAGTCACAACACTCCGGCAGAGGACGCTGAAAAAGGAAACAATTTTATTAGCCTGACTCTCTGGACTCCCTCACTGTGTGCCTTCCTTGGGGTGGCTGATTGGTCTACAGTTTCTCCTGTTTATAACTGGTGGCTAACAATAAATTTTCCAGCATGATCAGTTTAAGATAGATGGAGCCCATGACCAATATGAGGGAAGAACCTCCCCACTGTGGCCCAAGCCGCACCTCTCAGGGTGCCATGATTACCTTTTCTAATGGCTTTATGGAATAACTGCTTGGTTTAGTCATCAAGAGAAAGAGCCCCGTGGTCAGTACTGTCTTGTCTTTAATACATAGCCTACTTAGAAATTCACCAATATCTTTGGTACAGTTGGCAATTAAAGTTGCCCATTAGTCTCACAATCACCATTCCACACTATATTGGTAAGTGTGGCTGGCCTTACACAACAGCACAGGAAATCCCAAATTTGCTCTTGGAAGCCCAGTCTATTCATCCTCATCCTTCCTTCCTCATTTCTACCAGTGGTGCTCCTTCCTTCCACCCTATTAGATGAAATGCAGAGCTCAGGAACATTTAAAAGGTCACAGTTTTGAACCAAAGAATATGCTCTAATGGCAAAACCCATAAAATACAGTATTTTTGAGGAATGCTTCTGACATCATGCTCTGTAGCAACTTCTCTGTCTATAGATATAATTTGGAATGAGTGACATACTAAAACAAAATAAACTCTGGAAAATATTTGAAATAATTTATGCAATGACTTTTGGGGTGAGGATTATAATAAAATTAGATAGCATATAAAGAGCTCAACAGAATTGTGACATATATTAATATTAGAAACTCTATGAATAGTTATTTTCTTTTCTTTTACATGCATATATGTGGAGATGTGAATGTGTGTGTCAACTAAAATGCATTCCTTTTGGATTCAAGCATAATCCTGGAAGATAAATATAGTGAGTGATTCACTTAGATCTAGTTCTATCCTTATCCTTTATTAAATTTTTACTAAGATTATATTATTAGTAATAACTAGATTGATTTAGTTAATAATGACTATCTCTCTTATGGAGGGAAGATTGGACAGCACCATTAAGAAAACAGCATTCGCACTAGCACCACTACTTTTCTTTTGGGACATTGCTTTTTTTTAACAACACAGAACTCACTGCAGAAATGCTGGTAAAATTCAAACCTTAGCAGGAGATGTTGAAATATTGAAAGGGCCTATTGTTTGAAATAGGTTTTTATGGGTCAAATATTTTCCAATTGCACATTTTTTGGACTCCAGCATATGTAGCCTGTTTATTTTCACTTGTTCACATTACAGGCAAAGTAGAGAAAAAGGAAATCTTTTACAAGTGGAAAGATACCATCGAACCTTCCTGTGAGTGGTTAAATACAGCAAAAGTGATTCCTAGTCTAATACAATACTTTTTATAATTCTAACCATGGAGACAAGTAGTGGAGAACTTTGGTGTTGTCATGTCCACAGCCAAAATGATCTGCAGAATATCCTGTAGTTCTTCCTACAAAATGTTGTTCAGACAGAGGTCACAAAACAATGCTTATGGAATCCTAGAAGGGTGTCCTTTTTTTCTTTAGTAATGAAATCCCTCCTCTCCTTGGCATAGATATTCTCAGCCTCTTCTGAGGTGATTCAGAGAGTTACTGGGATCATTATGAATGTTTCCTTATGTCCTCTTAGCTATCTCCACTTTGTATCCTGTGGAGTAAGGATCAAAGCCATGTGATCTGGAAGGTGGAAGGAGTTGGAAAGCTGAACTGGGGTTGTGGGGGTGGGGGGCGGTGGACTTAGACATTCTAGGGTGTGGCAAAAACTTGCTCCAGGCCCTGTGGCCAACAGTCTCCAGGATTCAGATGGAAAAGTGACCCACCCATCTGGGAGTATACATTCCGGTGGTTGCTGATGTCACCTATATATGAAACTAACATTTTCAGATAATGACAAAACAATCTGGGGAACATTTTTGGTCCATCTGGTGCTCCTATTAAAAATTAAAATATACTTATATTCTTTGGTGGGTTTTTTTTTATCATCACTCCAGAGAAAGGGTTAGATTAAATTTTTTCTTCTAAGATGTTCTTTAAAAGCCTTCATAGTTTCTTTTTGAGGTTTGCTGGAGAGTGCAATGTTAATTCAATAACCATTTCATCAAGTTTCATAAAAGTTTGTATTCTTAGCTATTGAAAGTAACTCTTCATAAGTTCTTTTTTGCAAAAGAGGAGAAATGTCCAACTACTTCAGATCATCTGTGGCTTAACAAAAATCAACATGAAAGGAAAGACAACAAAATGTTCAGGGCCTTAGCCAAGAACTGGATGTATTCATTGCTGTTCTCCATCTGCTGCCTCAGTAGACTCTGACTTCCAGGGCCATTTATTAATGTGGAAATTCCCTTTGTACTGATTCTATAATTAAAAGGCTGTCTAAACATTTGCATATATTTTATGTAAATGTGACTAAAAATAATTTTTAATAAATTTTTGTCAGAGCTCTTGGAAGAGATAAAATTCATCAGGGTAAACTTTTAAAATCCTTCATCAAATAATTTTTCACCTGATGATCATCAAACATTAATTATCCCCAGTTCAGAAAGGCATGCTAGGAAGGCAGGTGTGACACAAAACAAGATTTTCTCCTGTGCCACACACCCATTTACTCTGCACAGTGTGTGAGGTGAGAGCACTGAGTTCACTGCATCACAACAGATGTAGCAGAGAATAAAATATCAAGGTTGTGCTGCTTCATGTGAATCTGAGCCAAAATTACAAATAGGACATACAGCTTTTCAAGAAAATGCAACAATTCAAGAAGATGCCCATAGAGAAGCCTTCCCATACCCACACTGGGGGTGATACTGGATCACTCCACAATCTCCTGTTTGCTTTCAAGATTGGCCTCAAAGAGGAAAAATCTTTCCATTCCAGATAAAACTCAAAGTTCCCAAAGCTGACCTCTTGACTATTCAGTTATGGAGAAATCCCCAGGGAGGGACTGATTACCTGTACTTGCAGCTGTAGATGTTCACCTGGCCAGCCAGGACAGACCCAGAGCTCTCCACACGTACATCAGCCACAGACAGCTGCTCCACTTCCGTGGCATACTGGGCCATGACCACATAGTGGCCTACCTGTGGGACCTGCAGCCGCAGGTGCAACTCCACCTGTCAGAGAGCCCAAGCAAACAGACATGAAATGTAGTGGATGCATTTACATAGGTAATGGTGAAAGTAGGGCAAGAAGATACCTGGAAATAGTTTCTGTTTCATCATAGTAAGACATGTGGTTCAATAGGTAAGGATGCCAGATGAAATACAGATGTTCCATTAAATTTGAAATTCAGATAAACAACATATAATTATTTATTGTTTATATTCTATTCCAATTTGATGAGGCATCTGGTATTTTTATTTTCTAACTCTGGTGACCTTATATTTAGGGGGTCTTACTCTTTTTCCCCATATATTTGCCTTGTTTCTCAAGGCAAAAGACATGCTACAGCTTGAAGAAAAAAAATTTTTTTTCAAAGAGACTTCAGAGAAATAAAGGTATGTCCTGAGGCTCTTTAACTGTTATTTAATTAAAAAAATTTTTTTAATTACTTTTCCTATTTGTTAGGAGCTTGGAGTCTGGAATCACACAGCTGGAGGCTGTTGTGACCTGGAGCTATTCTGACCTGGAGCTGTATGTCTCATTATCCTCCTGTGTAAAAATGAGGATAACAATTACCTTGTTTAAAATAATTATGAGGATTAAATGAGTTAATATGTGAAGAGCTCTTAGAGCTGTATTTGACATGTTCTAAGCACTATATAAATAGTGACAATTACGACTATTGCTTTTTGTCATGACTTGCCTTTTTTACTCAACAATATTTCATGTGTCTATAGCAGTACACACAGATATACTTCATGTTTCTAATGGCTGCCTATCATTACATATCATGAAAGAATGAAAGTTTCAGTAGTCAGGAAAAAGAGGATTCAATACAGTGGAGATGAAAAGAAAGCATCTAGGATGGTGGTATGGTAATAGAAATTTTCAGGAAATGGTTGTGTCTTGGTCCCAGAGACTACATTCCAGAGTAAAGAAGAGAACTGAAGGTTTCCAGGAGAGATATCTCCAAAGAGAAATGAAGGACAGCAAAAAAAGAGGAAAAGAAGGCGAGACGAAGAGAGGGAGGGCATGTTATGTGTTTGAATTAAGGGAATTTAAAATCTATTGTCTGGAAGAAAGAATGAAAATAAAATTTTCTAGACAACAGTAAATTGAAGTTTGGTTTATAATGGGTATATAAACACTCTAAAGTCTGTGTCAAGTACAAGAAGAGAACAGAATTACTGAATAACTTTCGACTTTGTTGGGAAAATTCATACTTAAGAACATACACTAAAATGCTAAGGGTAACCACTAAAAGACTAAAAAACAATCTAGACCTACGAAACAATAGGAAAATAGAGAAAACTGTCTCAAACAGATATCAGAGAAAATAAATTTTAATGTAAATAAAAAGCTAGTAAAATAAGATGGTAAAAATAAGTTCAGATATGTCAGTAATCACCACAAATACAAATGGATTAAAGTCACATTGTAAAACAGAGATGATCAGATTAAAATATTTCAAATCTAGCTATGTATTTGTATACAAGAGACAGAGGCTTGCCTGGTGTACAACAGGTATGGTCTGACTTTAAAAAATAGACTGTGCAGATTATCTTTCTCAGAGAGAATAAAGGTAAAGAAGGGTGGCTCAGATGGCAGTGAGTGATGGAGCTAGGAGGTAAGGAAATGGAACCAGAGCAGCCTTATGGCACATGTGTGAGACAAAGAGCTATCAGTAGGCAAAGGAGGCCACTCAGCAGAAGGAAAGGTAAACAAACACATGGAGAGAAGGGGAGGCCTCTGCAGAACCAGGTAGCTTATCCTTGGAGTTTTGCTAGACTGCTCTGTCTCCTTGGGGGTGGGGGTGGGGTGAACAAAACAAAATAGCACTTCAAATGAGCTATGTTTGGTAGGTTGCTCTTCTTTTTAGCCGGGAGTTCTAACTATACCACATAATAGCAATATGGCTAATAGTCTCTGAGTGATCACTATGCGTTACGCACCCCAACCAGACCCCCTCATAGTCGTAGATCATCTTATTTAATAGTACCCATGGTGTAGCTATTGTTCTTATGTCCATTTTGTATGCTAGTAAATTCAAGCCCAAGGAGAGTTCACAGCTAGTTATTTCTGACTCAAGACATGAACCAGACAGTTTCATATAAGAACCATCCTCTTAACCACACTTCACAAGGTTCCCAAACTGAAGGATTAATCTTCATCTCTCTAGGTAGCTAATGATGGCCAAAAGTTAGACATTATAATAAACTATATTTTGGCTTAATATAAAAAGGACTTTCTAATAATTACAATTTATTTAAAAATAAAATAGGCTCCTCTAGGAGAGGTAAGTTCTCCATCACTTTAAGTATTTAACAGAGGCTAAATGAACATCTAACAAGAGTAATGTGGAAAGAATTCCTTCACAGGCAAGGGAATCAAATGATTTCTAAAACCTCTTCTAACTTCCTTAGTCTCTGAATTTTTAACACAATGATCTATTACAGTGTCTCCAATAGAACTTTCTGCGATGGTGAAAATATTTTGTAATCTGTGCTGTCCAACAGGGTGGCCATTAGACATTAGACATATGTAATTACTGAGCACTTGAAATGTGGGTAGTACAACTGAGGGACTAAACTTTTAGCTTCATTTAAGTTTAATTAATTCAACTTCATATAGCCACATTGGTCTAATGACTAGTGTATCAGCACAAGTCTGTAAGCAGTTAGATCAAACAGTAAAAAGGACTGTTAACTGTAATTGGACAGCCCAGGACTTAGCTTTATGCATTATGCAAATATAACAGCTCAGCGCTGTGGCTCTGGGCTAAATTAGAGGCAAACAACTCCTGACGAATCATCAGCATCACTTCCTGGAGATTAACCTCTCACAACTGAACCTCCCGCTCTGTGTGTGTGTGTGTGCATGCATGTGTGTGTGCCTATATATGTATGTAGGTAAATATAGAGCCTGGGTAGGGAAGGATACAGTACACAATTAATATTAGAATGGAGTGGAAGATCATTTTATTTTTTCTTTATGCATATCTATATTGTTTTACTTGTTAAAACAAGTACTAACTTTTTTGTAAAGACTCCAATAAAAAAATAAAATAAAAACTAAAAACTTAAGAAATATCCTTAAAATCCTATAACTGATACCTTGAAAATGTTAGGAATAAAGTTTTTTTAAAAAGGTAGACATTTAATTTTCACTGAGAATTAATACCATATATATTTTGATTCCATAAATTTGATCCCCAGAATAATCATTTTCCTCAAAGGTACAAAACAGAATGTTGTCAAAAGTAAGGAATGGAAATATTGTGAAGGGAGATTTTTTTTTAGGAACTTCATTTTGAGGTATTGCATTGTGTGTTCTTATTGTCATTATTGATATAGAGTGCTTCTAACTCAAATCTTAAATTAGTATAGTCTTAAATTGTTTTGAGGCTCAAACTACTCCTAGAAGAAAAGTAATACCACGACCTGTAGTAACCTGTCTCTGAGCCATAAGGGAGAAATCCTGGGTGTAGCAGTTCCACATTCTGAGCTCAAGGAATTCAGCTGTTACAAATTGCCTAGCCTATGGGGATGAAGTCAGTGAACACAGTATCCTTGTAGGGTAAGTTTTATGGTTTCTGGAGGTATAGAGAGATCTCACTCTGAATCAGGTAAAACAGATGGATGCCCCCTCACCCCTTATAAGTCCAGAGGATCAAAAGGAAAGGCTTCAGTGGTCACCCATGGTCCTTCCATGTCTAGACAGTGCTGAAAGACAATTACTAGGGCTCAGTGTGCTGTATCACTGAGCCCCAACCTAAATCAGACAACTCATTACACCTTTCATTTACATTTCCGAAGAATCCTTCTTGGTTCCCCTGAATTTGAGAAGCAATTGCAGCCAAGGGTTTTTTAAGCAGACACAGTCAGGAGATAGTCATAGTTTTCACAGTAAGTGAAAGGTTGCCTCACCTCTCTCCCACTGAGGTCTGCCATGACTGGGTGTGCAGGGGTGGGCTGCCTCAGTGCCAAGGGTCTTGGCTCCCCATCAAGCAGGAAGTGTCCAGTCTCACAAGCCAGGGCACAGGGAAATCGGGTCACTGGCAAATGCTGGTAAAGCAAGCAACTTCAACAACAACAAAATACAACAATTACAACCGGGAACAAAACAAAGAGTATCAAAGTGCATCCCCAAGGACTCATCCATTCCATTCATCAATCATTCTTTCAATAAACTCTTATTGTGTGCCTAATATAGAAATTGGGTGGTAAATTTTCATCAACCTGAGGAATGGAAGAAGCAAAGGTCCACAAACCTTCATTCTATTTTAAGCTCCTCCCCTCATGCCATGCATGACCTTGAGGGTACTACTTGGGTGTGAATCAGGGTTTCCACATGCTAAAGCAGGGGAGTCACTCATAAGTGCCAGCTATGATGTGTAAAGTGCTTTGTGATTATTACCTGAAAGACACTCAATTACCAGGAAAAAAAAAAATCACAATTAAGCATCCTGTTGTAATTGTGACCTTGAGGCCTATCTTGAATTCTTGTACCAAAGCCTTCTGATTGGAGGACCCCCTGATACACCTGCTGCCCATACTAACTTCTCCTGGGGAGGTCCCTCATGGGCACATGGCTCTGTGACAGGCAGCTGCAGTGAGGAGGCCTCATAGTAGTCCCTGGGAAGCAGTACCAGGTAGTCCTAGGAAATAAAGACCAAAAGAATGATTACTTAATGGTGCCCTACTTTAAAAATAAAATAGTCAAACACACTAGCCAAGTTAATAACCGAGTGCAGATCGTTAAACTCTCCACATCAGCTACTCTGTTCCACTCCCTGGCTCACCAGAACAGGCAGAGCAACTCACACAGGTGCTGCAAGATTGGAGATAAGCACCTTAGGGTGAACCCTGCCATTATCACACTTCAGGGGAAGTTTCACTGTCCCTTCTGAGTTGTTTATAAATTCAAAAATAAACAAAAATAATAAACTGTCAATGGATAAAATGTTCCTTTGAAATATGGTACCTTTATCACTACAGAAGAACACTGAGTTGTAGATCATGTATTATGGCATTTTTTTTTTTTTTTTAGAATTTTAAAGATTTATTTTTTTATTGTTTTTTGACAGACAGACAGACAGAGGGAAAGGGGAGGTCCCAGAGTAGTCTCCATAGTTGACAGCATTAGTTTTCCATATAGTTTCACTCCACAGGTGGGCGTAAGGCTGCACAGAGCAGAAACCAGGCCAGGAGCCACCTGCATAGGTCCCGGCAAGAACTGAACTGGGGACACACCCCGGTTCAGCATCTGGGTCCACATGAGCTGAGGCCAGGATTTGATCCCCGGGCTCCAGGGCTGCAAAGCAAGCGCTTAACCCGCTGAGCCATCCCAGCTTCCCCCTATTATGGCTTTTTATTCCCATACCAAAGCAGCACTTGCCTAGCTTGGTATAAAAAATGATGTTTTGTGATTCTGGTGAATCATAGACTGAAACTGGCCTCCTGCCTGTCCTAGGATATAAGAGGAAGAACATGTTCTACTGAAGGTGCCAAACAGAGCCCACAGTATAAATTCAGATGCACAGTTCTTGAGGAAAGAGCAGAGCTCCATGCTTCTGAGTGGCGGATGGTCTGACAGTTCTGCTGCAATCCTGGCATCAGCGCCTGTCTGCAGAGGGAAGGAGGGAGGGATTGTTGCCACAACTGTTAAGAGATTTGTACATGGGCCATAAGCTTATTCTCTCTTCAGAACTCTTAATTTGTCTAGAATGAAGAAGAAGATAAATGTATGGGAAGGGGAAAGTAACAGATGGTAACCCAGGGGGCTCAGTGGTCCACCACAGTGGTCTTGTAACCTAAATGGGTTTTAATTTAATAATGAGTATTGTTCTATTAGGAAGTTTCCTTCGGTTGGATCATATCTCCTCATTACCTTATGGTCCCATAAATTGTAGAACAGTAAAGGTTGACAACAGGTGCTCAATAAAAAATTTTTCAGAGAAAATAGAATCACAATATGAAATAATACATATAAATTACTACACAATTACACTAACTAAATGTCATGAAAATCTTCCATGCATATGCAGTAACTTATAATAAATTTCATCTTTCCATTAGTTCAACTTTATTGTCCTCAATAGAATTTCCCTCTTCCTCATTTCTAGCATCTGTGAAACATTCTTACACTTTTTTACAGCAACAAAACTTTCCACCAAGAAGATACAAAAAAAACAGGAACTGAATGAATAACACAAACCCTCCCATTATCTCTGTAAGATCCCAGATTTGGAAAAGACCTATAAGGATAAACATTGTCCCCATTATATGGAAGCAACTGAGGTAGGTTTGGAATTAGGGACTTGCCTAAGATTCATTAATGTAGTCAATCAAAGGAGCTGTATCAGAAGGAAATTTTTATGTTTTACTCTCTTCATGAATGAAATCAACTATTGCCAAAGAGTTTATTTAGAAAAGACCTTGTTATAAGCAAAAGCAGACATTAAAGAAGGGTGTCTCATAGTTTCATTCCTTCAACTCCTCATGGCCCTCTGTCTACTCTATTAATGTTCAAGGACACAGCCTTTCCCTTGATGAAGAATTCTCTGTCCATGACAATCTATTTGGTGCAAATATTGTCTATGCTTAAGGAAGAAGGCAGGAAAAAGTGTCACAGTGAAGCACTGGTTCCTCCAGTCTGTTCCTTCTCTTTCTACCACCAAGTAATTCACTGATTTTAGGATCTTTTCTTCCTCTAGTTTCTTCTGACTTGCTCTGAACAATTCCCAGAGAGGCTGATGTTTATAGATGCCCTTCTGATTCATGATGAAAAATCCCAAAAAAACTTTTGAAATGTTGGGACATATGCTTATTAAGGTTTTGCATGTATTTTGATAACTTAGTTATAATTTGGTTTGTTTTTGTCCATGAGAAGCTGGCTGGAGGACTATAAAAGATATTTTAAGTCGGTTCCTATATCATTATGGCAAATGTCACCACAGGTTCTTGTGTCTAAAAGGGAACCAACTATGATTTTGATATCTTAGTCACTGTGGGTCACAGCTGGAACTATCTCCAAGAGGGAAAGAATCTCCATTAAGAACTATCTCTTACCAGGAGAACTCCCTCTGCTTTAATACAAGCAATCCAAGTCCCTGGTACAATAAAAAATGGGTCTGTGAAGCCATTTCCGGGAACGGTGACAAAGGCTGGCTCCTTACTTGGCAGGAAGATGATCTCTTTGCTTTGAGGAACACCTATCAGAAAAAACAAACAAACAAACAAACAAAAAGAACAAAAATGAGTGCTTAGGGCATTTTTCTAGAAGTCAGTGTTATGATTTCAGTTAATCAGTTTTGAACATTCAGTTTATATCTAAATAAGTGTATGATAGTTTACTGTTCGTATGTACTGATCTTAGTTTTTAAAATTATATAAATGCATATTCATACATATAAAATAGACTAGTAAGATATTGATAAAATGTTAGCAGTGGCAATCTATGCTGAGATTGTGAGTCACTTTTTACTCTGTTAAATGATTAAGTATATTAATAGAGGTAAACTATTTAGACAGATTCTTAGAATATTTTTAATTGTCCAAAAAAATTTAATGATAATTCATAAATGAAGAAAATAAATAATATACAATAAACATAATATCACTAGAACACAAGTAAATGACAGTTAAAAATAAGCACATCTTGGTTGTTTCCATGTTCTGGCCACTGTGATCAGTCAATAGCTGGATGATTGCCTGAGGGAAGGGGAGGAGAGGGGAGGGAGAGTGGGAAGGGAGGTGGGAGTGGGCACCAGCATTATGGACACACTCAATAGGTTGGTGGTTACCTGGAGAGGGGGGTGAGGAGGCAGGGAGAGTTGGGGGGGGGAGGTGGGAGTGGACACCGGATATATGGTGATGGAAGGGGAGCTGATTCTGGGTGGTGGGCACATAATGCAATGCATGGGTGATGTGATATGGACTTGTACATCCGGAAACTATCTAATTGTTACCAATCAATGTCACCCCATTAAATTTAACAATAATAATTTTAAAAAAGCACATAATATAATTTTCACTTATCAAATTAGCAAAGTTCTTTGGTGGTGCTATGCCACATTGAACATGAAAATACAAATGTGATAACACTCAGGTAGAAGGGAATTGATACCATTTTTCTGGAAACAAATTTGACTATTTCTAAGTTCTTAAAAACTTTCTTACTAATCAACCCAGTGATTCCACTTCTAAAATCTTTTCTGTGGAAGTGTTCTAAAGTGGAGATAGAAACTTATGGGTAAAGATTGTCATGGTTGCATGTTAGTAAATAGAAGAAAAAAGTTAAAACTCCCTCACTATCTAACAGTGGAGGAAAGATCAGGTATCTTATGGTGTAACTGTAAGGTGGGATAATGTGGGGCCATTCATTTATGTGGGAGAAGTTTATGAAGTAGGATTAAAAAAACTGGAGGCCAGGTATGATTTCAACAAGTTTTAAAAAATGGATATGGAAAAAAGTCTGGAAGAAAATGTACAAAGTGTCAGAGATGATTTCCTTAATAGGGACTTTTATTTGCTCCTATGGTCTCTAAGTATTCAATATATTTCATGAGATATTTAATTATTTTTCTTTTTTGTTTATATGTGATTAAAATTTTTAATTTCTAATGAAGAACATGCATTCATTTTGAAATAAGGAAAATTTGCTCTCCACACCCTTCTACCTGGGCCTGTACTTATTCTCCTCAATCACCTGAAGCCACAAAGTATGTTTTGCATGTTCCAACAGTGCCTTGTTTGGTTATCTAGGAAGCCCTACATTCTACACACCTGGACCAGGTCTAGCCCAGGCTTTCATGTCTTCCATTTTAAAAGTAATATAACTGTAGGTTTTAGTAGGCACCAAAGCATGCTGGGGCAAACCCACTTTCCAGGAATAAGCCTCCCAATACAGCAACCTGTTAGCTGTGAACATAACCAAACCCCAAAAAAGCTAGTTGGCCTAGGAATCAATCCCACCCACCAATGTGTTAACAGCAATCAAGGCTCAACTATAATAGGCAGGCACACACAACCCCCAAAAGGGTCATAAGTGGAGCACACAGCTCAGGTGGAGACAAAGGAGACTAATCCACCGGGCCACACAGGACACCTACTCTACTAAAATCAAGAGGTATAGCAGTCCAATATAATACATAGAAACAACCACTGGTAGGAAACCAAAATGGAGAGACAAAGAAATATATCCCAAATGAAAGAACAGAACAAAACTTCAGAAAAAGAATTAAGCAAGATGCAGACAATCAATCTACCAAATGCAGAGTTCAAAACACTGATGCTAAGGATGCTAAATGAACTCAGAGAGAATATCAGCAAAGAGGAAACATAAAAATGGAGATAGAAAACAAAAAATAACCAGTCAGAAATAAAGAATATAATAACTAAAATGAAGAATACATTAGAGGCAATAAACAGGAGATTAGATGAAGCAGAGGATGAAATCAGAAATTTGGATGACAAGATGGCAGAAAGTACCCAATCAAAATAGCGAAAAGAAAAAAAATTATAAAAACTGAGGATAGTTTAGGGGAACTCTGGGACAAAATCAAGTGTAATAACATTAACGTTACAGGGATGCCTGAAGAAGAAGAGAGAAAGCAAGGGATTGAGAATGTATTTGAAGAAATAGTGATGGAAATCTTCTCTAACCTGGCAAATATACAGACATACAACTCCAAGAAGCCCAGAGAGTTCCAAACAAGATGACCCTAAAGAGGCCCATACCAAGATACACCATACTTCAAATACCAAAGGTTAAAGACAAAGGGATAATCCTAAAAGCAGCAAGAGAAAAGCAACCAGTTACTTATAAGGGAGTTCACATGAGATTGTCAACTGTTTTCTCAACAAAAGCTTTTGTAGGCCAAAGCAATTGGCATAAAATATTCAAAGTGATAAAAAGCAAGGACCTACAACCAACATTACTCTACCCAGCAAGGCAGTAATTTAAAATTGAAGGAGGGCTAAAGAGCATAAAGAGCTTCCCAGACAACAACAACCAAAAAAAGGCAGAAAAGAAAAGCTAAAGGAGTTCATAACCACCAAACCAGTATTACAATAAATGTTAGAGGTTTTTTTTCGGTCAGTATGGAGGAGTAGGTAAATACTGTGCTTGGGAAAGCTGGGATGGCTCAGCAGGTTAAGTGCTTGCTTTGAAGCCCTGGGGACTGAGGATCGAATCCCAGTCCTGGCCCATGCGGACCCAAATGCTGAACTCGGTGGGGAGTGCCCCCAGTTCAGTTCTTGCCGGGGCCTATGTGGGAGGCTCCCGGCCCAGTTTTTGCACTGTGCAGCCCCGCGCCCACCTGTGGAGTGAAACTATATGGAAAACTAACGTCAACTATGGAGACTGCTCTGGGCCCTCCCCCTTCTCTCTGTCTCTCTCTGTTTCTCTCTGTCTGTCAAAAATCAATAAAATAAATCTTAAACACTGTGCTTACCTCTTCTCACAACCACATCAAAATTACAACTAAACTACAGAACAACCATTATTAAAAATCACCAGGGAAAAAAAAATCACCAGAAGTCTAGCTGAATGGAAATCTTACAACTAAGGACATAAAGAACAAAGCACATCAAGACTGGTAGGAGGGGTAGAGATAGAATGAACTGTTGCCACACTCACATGTGGCAGTTAAAAATTTGGAGAAGTATCTGGGCTACAGTTGTTTTCCTGAGGAGTGAGGAATACCTGCACCAGGCTCCCCAGCCCACAGTTCCAGTGCCAGGAAGAGAAGTTCCCATAACTTAGGACTGTGAAAACCAGTGGAGATTGTGGCTGAGTGAGCCAGAGGACTGCTGCAGTCCCAGGCATTCCTCATAAAGGGCTCGTGCATAGACTTACTGGCTGAGGGACTCACTCACTCTGAGCTCCAACACTGGGACAGCAACTTGAAAGGCACAAGGGTCATATGGGCAGAAAGTGAACTGTCTGGCTCCAAAGTGAGAGGCAACTTTCTCCAAGACAGAAGTGCTGGCAGAAGCCTCTGTTTCTTTGTTGAGCCCTTCTGGTCTCCTGGCATGCAGACTTAGGCAAATGTCATATTTGAGTCTCCACCAACCTGGCTAACACCTTTCATCTAACCTAGGTGATTCCCTGAGGCTCTGCACTATCCAAATATAGGAAACACCCAAGCCATTTCCAGTGACTTTTCCATACAAATAGCCAGTTTTTACTCATATTTCAGACTTTGTTAAAATCTCTCAAAGGTTAGGGAATCCTAAACAAGCAGCATCTGGCCTCAGCATGCCCTGTACCTCTTGCTGAGCTGCGCCAAACCCAGCATTGGCAACATCCAGCCATGGTTAGAAGCTTGGCTTCTCCCAGACACCACCAAGCCACATCAGTGATGGCCATCTGTAGATTGCTTTGTGGCTCATGCCAGGTGGTAACAGGCAGGGCACAGGCTGCAGCTGAACTTGGCCTGTGGAAGGGTACCTTCCAGGAGGTCCCAGGGCGAACACATCTGGTGGCTAACTTCAGACTGAGCAAGAGCATCCTCCAACTGCATCCAAGGATGACACACTCAAGGGAAAACTAGGCTGGCACCAGAGCCCTGCTAAAGTGAATCCTGCACCATAGCTCAGCCCCTGCACTGTAGTCATGATTAATCCACACAATTAATCAGCCCAAGGGTCAATCCCTTCCACTGATGTGCAAGTAGCAATCAAGGCTCAACTATAAGAGTAAGGAACACACAACCTACACAAGAAATACACCTGGAGTACCCTACTCAGGTGACCAGGGAGACTGTGCCCCTAAGCCCCATAGGACACCTACTACAAAAGGCCACTCTACTACTAAGACTGGGAGGCATAGCAGCTCTATCTGAAACACAGAAACAAACCCTGGAGGGGAGGGCAGCCAAAATGGAGAAACAAAATATGTCTCAAATGAAAGAACAGAACAAAGCTCCAGAAAAAGAGTTAAACTGCAGACAGTCAATCTACCAGATGCAGAGTTCAAAACACTGGTTATAAGGATGCTTAAGGAACTTAGTGAGAACGTCAACAAAGAGATAGGAGACATAAAAGTGAAGATAAAAAACATAAAGAAGAACCAGTCAGAAATAAAGAATATAATAACTGAAATAAAGAGTACTTTTAGAGGGAATAAACAGTACATTAGATGAAGCAGAGGATCAAATCAGTGATTTGAAAGAGAAGGCAGCAGAAAACACCCAATC
>PVKE010004437.1:35795-64836 GCA_004027555.1 Craseonycteris thonglongyai
AAAAAAAAAAACCCAAAAAAAACCATCCAAAACAGTCAAAATAGTTTAAGGGGTCTGTTGGATAACATTAAGTGTACCAACATTTACATCATAGGAGCAACAAAAGTAGAAAAGAGAGAGCAAGAAATTAAAAACCTATTTCAAGGAATAATGATGAAAAACTTTTATAAATTGGCAAAAAAAAAAAAAAAGACATGTAAGCCTAGAAAGCATAGAGAGCCACAAACAAGGTGATTCCAAAACTGTACATTATCTATCTATCTATATATGTATATAATATATATACACATACACACACACACGCACACACACACACATCCCTAATAAACATACATGCAAAAATTTCAACAAAATATTAGCAAACTGAATTCAGCAATACATTAAAAAGATCATAAACCATGATTAAGTGAGATGTAATACTAAGATGCAAAATTGGTTCAATATCTGCAAATTAATTAACATGATATGCCACAAAAACAAAATGAAAGATAAAAATCTTATGAGCATATCAATAGATGCAGAAAAAGAAAAACATTTGACAACATCCAGAATCCATTTAAGATAAAAACTCTCCACAAAGTTATAATTGAGGGTACATACATTAACATAAGAAAGGCCATAGATGACAAACACACAGCTAACCTCATAATCAGTGGAGGAAAACTAAAAGTGTTTTGCTTAAGATCAAGAACAAGACAAGGATGCCATTTTTACCACTTTCCTTCAACACAGTATTGGAAGTGCTAGCCACAGCAATGAGACAAGAAAGAGAAATAAAAGGCATCCAAATTGAGAAAGAAGAGTAAAACTGTCATTATTTGCATGTGACATGATGCTATAGAGAGAGAACTGTAAAGACTTCTCCAAACAAACAAAAACCTATTAAAACTGATATTGTCTATTAGAACTTGTATATTTTCATTAATATAGAAGTGCTGTCTGATAAATATCCAGCCATATAATATGAAAAATAGAGGCATTTATTGCTGGATTATTACCAGAAAGTCCACATATCTCCATAGGCAAGGGAAACAAAAGAAAAACATAAATAAATGAAACTACATTCAAAATTTTTGCACAGCAAAGAAAATCACCAACAAAGCAAAAAGACATCCTACTGAATGGAAGATATCTGCCAATGATACTTCTGATAAAGGGGTTAATGTACAAAATTTATAAAGAACTCATGCAACTCAACACCCCCCCCTCCAAAAAAAATCCAATTAAAAAATGGGATGAGGACCTGAATAGACATTTCTACAAAAAGGACATTTAGATGGTCAATAGACACATGAAAAGATACTCAATATCACAAATCATCAGAAAAATGCAAATTAAAACCACAATTAGATATCACTTCAATCCTGTCAGGATGGCTATAATCAATAAATCAACCAAGTGTTATGAGGATGTGGAAAAAAGAGAACCCCTGTGCACTGTTGGTGTGACTGCAAATTGATGCAGCCACTATGGAAAACAATTTGGAAGTCCCTCAAAAATTAAGAATAGAATTACCTTATAACCCAGCAGTTCCACTTCTGGGTATTTATCAAAGAAATCCAAACCTAATTTGAAAAGATATATGCAGCCCTATGTTCACAGCAACACTATTTACAATAGCCAATATATGGTAGCAACCTCAGTGCCTATCAATAGACAAAGGGATAAAGAAATTGTGGTGTATCTGAGAGCTGTCCAGAAGCATCCAGCCTTGTAATATGAAAAATTGAGACATCTGTTGCTGGATTTTTTTCTGGACAGCCCGCATGTACACTATGGAATATGAATATTACTCGGCCATTAAAAAGAATGAAATCTTATCATTTGTGACAACATGGATGGACCTAGAGAGTATTATGCTAAGTGAAATAACTCATGGAGAAAAATAAATACCACATGATCTCACATACATATTGAATCTAAAGGACAAAATAAATGAACAAACAAAACAGAAACTATATCCTAGATAGAGAGCAAACTGATGGTTGTGAGAGGAGATTGATGTTGTGTGGCTGGGTGTAAAAGGTGAAAGGATTAAGAAATACAAATTGGTAGTCACAGAATAGTCATGGGGATATAAAATATAGCATAGAAAATAGTCATTAATATAATAAACATGTATGGTGCCAAGTGAACAGCAAATTTATCAGAGTGATCACTGCATAAATTATATAAAAGTCTAACTATTATGCTGTATACCTGAAATTAATATAAAATAATATTGAATGTAATTGTAACTGAAACAAATAAATTAATAAATTTTTAAAAATGTAAAACTAAAAAGAAAAGGTTTTGGTTTTCTGTTTGTTTGTTTTCAGGATCCAAAATGTTTTCTTCTCCATTAAACACATAGAGGGCCTTCTGTAGAAGATTTAGAAACAAACATTTATGTTTAATTGAAACTCTTTCTTCAGAAGAAATGTTTACTCCATATCCTTGTATTCGCCCTCCTGTTCTAAAAAAAATCTATGGGCCCATTATGTACATTAGGACTGAAATTAGGTTCTGGGAAAGAAGCAGTGACACAGCCAGCATTGTCTTTGCTTCCCAACAGTGGGGACAGAGGAGGTAAGGAGTTACAGACCAGAAAACAGGAGAATATGCTATAGTGTGGATAGTGGTATCTGGGGAGATGCACAGGTTACCACAGGATTACATAACGGGCTTCTGATTCAGACTGAGGACTTGGAAATGGCATCCCATGAGAAAACAACCCCAAATATACTATAATCGATAAACAGAAAGCAAATAGTTGATGCAACTGTCACATTGGAGGCAGTGGTATCTATTAAAAAGAGTTTGGATCTGAAGACTGAGACTTGTCTACAAAGGCCAGCCATGTGCTTAGGCAAATTACACCTCTCAGCTCTTTCTTCTTCAACCCTCTCTAGTTCCCAAAGTTCTTATCATTTCAGGAAACAGATGCCCAAGTCTCTGTAAATGATAAAGCAAGCCTGCTAATTCTTCCTACTGGTTATCTGTTAATCAACCTCCAGACTCCTGTCGATTGGCTGACACAATGTGGGTGGCATTTCTTCTCTCAAGTCTGACTCTGCTGTGAATGCTAAACATAGATGCTTGAATTTCTATCAAAAATTAAATTTCCACTGGCACCATTTTGTATCCTTGTGAGATTCCTAGTGCTTCCTGGAATCACTTTTCAGGACTGGCAGAACCCTAAATCCTTGTGGAATAGACTTCTAAGCCTCCTCCCTGTGAGAGTTGCCCTCTGACTGTCTACTCCTCAGCCGGCTGGAGTCCCTCAGCACTGAATGAGGTTCACATGTTCCTCTCTGGAGCTCTCCTGGGCTTCGTGCTTTTCAGCATTCATCTTGAAAATTCCAGTTCTCCCCCATTTCTCCTTGAGCTATTTGGTTTGCCTGAAACAATGGGAAATTTTAGGGCAGGAAGCCAAGGTCTCTCAAATCACCAAGGTGACACCCACTTTACCATGAATTAGTTATAAATTAGCTTGGCTCTGTGGTGATATAATCTGAAGTGCAGCCATGGTACACAGGTTATTACATCAGTTTTTAAATCTCATTTAGTGAAAATTTTAATAGCAGTATTTACATAAGCAGAATGTTTAGAGCAAGCTTGTCCAATCTGCATTCTGTGGGACACATGCAGCTCAGGACCACTTTAAATGCGGTCCAACACAAATTTGTGAACTTCCTTAAGATATTATGAGATTTATTTTTTGCAATTTCTCTTTTAGCTCATCAGCTATCATAAGTGTGTTTTATGTGTGACCCATGACAATTCTTCTTCTTTTAATGGGCCCAGGGAAGCCAAAAGGATGGACACCTGGTTTAGAAACTGGAAAAAGGTAGCACAGGACAGGCACCTAGAGCACTGTCCCAATCAGACCATGTACCAAGCACAGCCAGGCGTAGCAATTCCTAAGGTGGTGACACTCTGAAAACTAGAAAAAAAATGTTTTGCTAATTAATCATTTCTAAATCCAAAAGAGCTTGAAAATTGACCTACTTGTCTTAGTCCAGGATGGATAAACAGTTACACGGCCGGATACCGCTTCAGTTCCAGGGTTAATATATCTCAAAATAGCATGAAACAAAGACAGGCTTGACTTTCCCACATTCAACATGATCCTTACTTCATTCTGAAAAATACCAAAAGCCATAAACTATAGAAGAGAAAACTGGTTAAAAGAAATGGTAGCCAAACAGTGACTTTATTCAACTTTCACTATTGGGCTGGTAGGTATACACATGCATACACACAAATACCCACTCAACAAGCACCAAGTAACTATGTGGAAGATGGAAATAGGCAGGCCTAACAATAAATTAAAATCACTTACTATTAAAGTTACAGTGAAAACTCACTCCCACAGCAGCTGAGATCCTCTTTAAACTTTTTGTAATTAAGCAGACAGAGCAGAATATAGATGGACTAGTTAGGGAAAGTCACAGTGACAAAAACAACCACCACTGGCTGGGAGAAATAAAAAGATGGAAGAGAAAGAAAGAAGTGTATATTATTTAATACTACCACCTCTGTAGAGAGACTACTCCAGGGTCTACTTCACATACATAAAATTCTAAATGCTCACAGAAAGTATTGGTGGCTAAGGAAAGGTTATAGACCCCAAACACTTTAGAGATGAGATCTAGATAAAATATGCTTGCTAAGTCATATTAAATTTATGTCAATCCCTAGAGACAGAGAATATGGGCTTTTTGACCTGGGGTCAGTGTGGGGGTCTCCTTTTGGTGCCAGACCCTGGCGTTCACAAAGTCCCTGTGTTGCTAAGCCATAATCTTGAAGGGAAGAATAGACTACTTTAATTCTGAACTGGAGACTACATGTTCAAATCCACCTGTGGCCCAAGGAAAGTTCATGAGACTTGAAAGTTTCCAAAGTAGTAGTTCTTTCGATTTCTCCCTCATCTCCTTTGGTTGCTATGAAGGGGACTTCTGTTGAACAAGACATCTGTAACAATAAAGACTGACTTTGGGTGGGCCCCCTGACCTGATAGCAAAAGCTGCAGCTGACCCACACACTGAGAAACTCCAGCTGCCCCTCTCAATTTAAGTTCTTTTATTATTTTTGTATCATTTTTTTATTGTTAAATTTACTAGGGTGACATTGGTTAGTAAAAATTACATAGGCTCCAGGTGTATAATTCTATGGTACTTCATCTTTAAGTATTGCAAGTTGGAAAACAAAAATGCAAAATTATATTAGAAGCTGTGTAAAGTTGTTGGTGATTTGAGGAACACCACTAAGATTCTCTGATTTAAAATACTTATTAAAAATGCACCATTAGAAATTCATTCTTTTGTGTTAACCAGCTATTTTTTCATTTTTTATATTGATTTTTATTGTTTTTGACAGAGAGAGAGAGAGAAAGAGTAAGATAGAGAGAAGGGGGAGGGCTCAGAACAGTCTCCATAGTTGTACATCATTGGTTTTCACTAGTTTCACTCCACAGATGGGCACGGGGCTGTGCAAGGCAGGCACTGGGCTGGGAGCCTCCCATGTGGGAAGCACACCCATGAGCTGGGGACCTTGTACATGGGAAGCTCACCCAGGTTGTGAGCCAAACTGGGGCCCTCCGACATAGGAAGCTTGCCCCGGGGATAAACAAACTAGGGGCACACCCCAGCTCAGCATATGGATCCACATTGGCTGGGGCTGGGATACAGTTGTTCGACCCTGGGGCTGCAACACAAGAGTGCAACCTGCTGAGCCATCCCAGCATCCCCCAAGCTAGTTCTTCAAAATCTAAACATCTGTTGGAAAGTATATACATTGACTGGACTCTCAGTCATTCACATCCTATTTTGACTCAGTAGAATCCCCTGCTTTTTTTCTGAGTAATGAAGTAAGATTGGGGAACTAAGGAAACTAAATTGATGTTTTCAGGGAGGAGAAAACAATGAGGTGTCTTAAGATCCTAGGTCAAGCTTGTCTAACCTGCAGCCTGTGGGCTGCATACAGCCCAGAACAACTTGAATGTGATCCAAAACAAATCTGTAAACTTTCTTAAAACATTATGAGATTTTTTTTGCAATTTCTTTTTTAGCTCATCAGCTATCATTAGTGTATTTCATGTGTGGCCCAAGGCAATTGTTCTTCTTCCAATTTGGCCCAGAGAAGCCAAAAACATTGGACAAGCCCTGCCCTAGGTCTGTTTGGGAAAGGCAGGCAGCCTGAATGGAGATTTTTGCCAGACAAGGTAGTATTAGAATTAGTGGAGGCTCCAAGGGAACTGTGAACCAGTCCCAGGTTCTTCTCTAAGGGCTCAATGAAGTAGACACAGCAAATACTAGTTCTGGGCTTGCTAAGGACATATATTGGGTTACCAATGGTCATCAATTTGCCTCTTTTATTCTGAATTTCTCCACTGAGAAATACAACTTAAAAAAACAAACCTCAAAGAGAAATTCTGAAAATGAAACTACTCAATGACTATACAGAATTTTTTCATTATAAATATTAAGTTTTAAAGGTAAACACATAAAGTTTAAATCCTGAATTATTTCAATAGAAAGCCAAGAGAGATAAATATAGTAGAGAAGAATTAAGGAAAGGAGAAATGTGGGAAACAATAATGTAATAGCACTGACTAAAACGCCTCATTTTAATCTGAGTTTCTATTCATATACTAATTCAGAGTATTAAGATTTTTTAAATGGTCAAAAATTAGCAACACAAGCTTTCTTTGGAATTATTTAAGTCAACTTATTCTTATTCTCCACAAATGACTTAAAAAAAAAGCTTCTCTCATGTTAAAATAGAGTCTAATCTTATTTGCAAAACTTATTAAAACTCTCCAGAGATAAGCATCATTTTTCTTTAAACCCTTCATTTTCTGATTTGGTGGCCAAATTAAAGTAACAATAAACTGTGAAATCAATATATATGTATATTCTTTTATTTTTTTAATTTATTTTTTATTGTTTTAGAGAGAGAGAGAGAGAGAGAGAGAGAGAGAAAGAGAGACAGAGACAGAGACAGAGAGAGAACTGAACTGGGGGAACTCCCCAGTTCAGCATATGGGTCCGCATGGGCAGGGGTGGGGGCCCGGACCGGGATTCGATCCTTGGTCCCCGGTGCTGCAAAGTGAGCGCTTAACCCACTGAGCCATCCCGGCTTCCCTATATGTATATTCTTATCAGCTAAAATCCAACCCTACCCTGAGCCCCGACTATATTCTGGAGGAAGAGAATCCTAGAATCACTTTTTGAGACAGTCACCTTTTGGGGAGACTCACTAAGAGTGCTGTGGGTAAGCATATGGACTACTCGCCATGAAGCTGGTTCCTGCTGACTATATACCTGCACAGAGCTCATCTGAGCGTATCCTCTCCAGCTAAACTCGGGAAACTCCAGGGAATCATATCCAAACCGAAGTTGTCTTCCATTAGATGTAGTGCCATCTTCAATCTCATACTTCATATGATGTAAATCCGGAAAATAGTAGTTGTTTTCAGGTCTTTTTAAAATAAAACCATCAATACAGCAATTTAGGTTCATTGACAATCTGAATATCCTTTAAACCCAATAGCTACTGTTAAAGAACTCCCACCCAATTTACAGAAAGCATTAAATAAGGACAAACGAGAGCACCGCCAACCCTCGGATTTTTCTCTAAATGATTGCTGTCACTCATGTAAACATTTATATAAAACACACTCAACATGTACTTATTCCAAGCAGTAAAATGAGAAAGTCATTAATTACAACCCATAATTGTAGCATCCTTTAAATGTTCTAAGTGGTGTCAAAAACTTAGCAAAGTCAAATCTGATTATTTACTATAAATTAATTCATTTATTTATATAATTACATTCACTCACACAAATTTTAATATCTATGTACCAGGAAATGTTGCTAAGTACCACAGATACAATAGTGAACATGACATAAAATATTTCATATGCTGTTTATAAAATAGACATATTTATTATTACATACATTTTTTGATCATTAGAATGATTTTTCTATGACTTGTTTTCTTTTAAACTATATGCCTATAAATGGATAACAATCATAGAAAAAGATAAAAAATATTTCAACACTTGTATGACATTTTATATTCAAACTAAATGAAGTTTTTCAAAATGTCACATGTTGACAATCCAGTCACAAATAGAGTGGATATATAACCTTAAAGATCACTTAGTCAAAGCAAATAAATGAAACAAGGTTGGTCCTATGTTGCAAGTAGAATTAGGAATGTTTACAATTTTTCTGGAGGTAACTTATAAAGATCCATAAAAATGTCCCTCTACATTGACCCAGTAATTATACTTCCAGGAATATATTTTAAAAATTGATTTTATATATAGTGTGGAAAAATTGACATAGAATGCTTATAATAGTGAAAACTTGGAAACAACGTGTTGTTTTTGTATATAAATGTAAAATAATTATGAAATAAAGAAATTATAAAATGTTATGTAACCATTGTTTTTGAAGACTAATGATAATCGAAAATGTTCATAATATCATGTGAAGAAACTGATACAAATTATATGAAAAATATAATACTAATTTTTATTTATAGAAAAATCCTAGGAAAGTATACAAAAAATATTAAAGGGGTTTTCTCTGTGTGGTGAAATGGAAATTCTTCTGTGCCCTTTTACTTTTAGATTCTCACAAAATTTTACAATGAACATATATTACATTTATTATCACAAAGTTATTTAGAAAATAAAGTGAATATGAATGCTTTTTAAACTTGTAAAAAAAACTAAAAATGTAATATAATAAAATTTGGAGACAAATTTAGGCAAAAGTATGCAGCTTTTACCAAACCGGAGAAAAGGTGCTATGTATCTACAATGATGTTACTGGTATCTATGTTCATTTTATTTCAGCTGCCATTTACCACTAAAACAAAGGACACATTCTAAATGTCATACATATGTATTAGCTATACTGTAAAAAGTCTATATGTCTGCCTCAGGGTGAGCAATTTACTTCTTATTCAGTTGCATTATTTCAACCCCCAAATTAGCCAATCACCTACATAGCTAGAAGGATAAAAAGTTATGCTGGTTAAGTATGGTGAAAGTTCATTTTATTAACATGGGAGAAACCAGGAAAAACATGGGTGGGAAATGTTTCTGAGCCTGGCTAGTCTGCCGGAAAAGAGGTGTCCTTCACATACCTTATGTCATGTGGCCCAACAATGACTGTCATTTAGAAAAGCCTGAAGAAAGTACCATGGGTTGCTCTTTTTTTTTTTTTCAAATTTATTAGGGTGACGTTAGTTAGTAACAATTACATAGGTTCCAGGTATACAATTCTATAGTACATCGTCTGTGTGTCACATTTATGTGTTCAATACCCAGAGTCAGCTTTCTTTCCATCACTATGTATTTGACTCCTCCTTCCTCCTCCTCCATCCCCTTTTCTCCTTAGGTATCCACTAAACCAGTGGTTCCCAAACATTTTCCACTTGTGTACCCCTTTCAAACCCACTTCTAGAAATTGTATCCTTATTTTTCGAACAGCTCTTTTTAAATGTTGACTAGTTTGTTCAGGGCCTATCTTAATGTAAAATGGTGAATATGAGGTAATAAGTTAGGAAAGAAAAATAACTACACCAAAAGTACAAACCACAGTTTTAATTTTATAATATTCATAACACAGTTAAATACTGATAATGATGATCAAGTTTTAACAAACTTTTAATTTATTAATAATAATTCTTATTTGTGTTATCTAAAAAATCTGTAATAATTGTTATGCAGATCACTAGCCAATTGAAACTTTGCTAGTGAGATCATTGAGCTTGCTTTCATGCACATATTATAGTATAGTTTCTTGAAATGAGGCATAAAAGATGCAAGAGACCGTCTTAAACCTGGACTTGCATTAAGCTTGTGGTGGTACTTATTTTTATGAAGGTGTAAGAAGAAAAAACTCTCTCCACTAGTTCAGTATTAGTAAATGGCAAGAGGAGTTGAGTGTCTTCTCATTGAGCTGTTCACATTCCTCACTGACATCTACACAGAGGGTAATAAGATGCTTTCTTTTCAAATCAGAATTTAAAGAAGAATCGCTTAAAAGTTCAATGAACTGCTCTTTTTCATTGATTGATTGTTTACGTAGTTCCTGTGAAGAATTCTTCCTTGAAGGTTCAATCTAGTTGTTTTCTTTTCCACATTGAGATAAGTACTTATAAAAAGGTACTTACAATAAGCCAAGTGACTTACAATATTCTCTTTCACTTTTTGGGATAGGTGCAAGTAATTCTCAGATAAGAAGTTGTGCAGAGTTTCAAAAACTTCAGGTTAATCTCTTTCAATACACACTTTCCAAAAGTCCAGTTTTTAAATCATTGACTTCATTTTGTTGGTTATTTTGATTATAGTGATTGAGCTATTTGGAATCCCAAGTGGAGTTTGTTTCTTTCTAGAAAAATATCTGATAAATATGCAAGACTTTGAAGCCAATCACTGTCCTGAAACTTGGGAGCAAGTATGGTCTTCAAAAAATACCTGGACTTCATATCTAAGTTCAACATTCATGTAAATACTTTGCCACAAGATAGCCACCTTATCTCTGTATGCAAAAGTAATGTGCTTAAATGCTGTTCATTTCTTCACACAGTGCTTTAAACAATCTGGAGTTTCATGGTTGTGACTTCATAAAATTTACAATTTCACAGCCTCATTAAGAACATTTTTCAGTTCACTAGGAAGAGGCTTGGATGGCAAGACTATCTATGAATGTAGTAGTGACTCCAGAGTACATGGGGAGGTTACTTCCTGAATTCGGCCTCATAGGCCTATAAAAAAACCTGACATAGGCTCGCCTCCATCAGTGCACAATTCAAAGAACTAACACCCTTTCCAATGAAATCACCATTGATTGCGTTTTAAAAAAACCTTTGCCAATGTTATCCTCTGTTGATGGGTAATAAAGCATTAGGTTTTTCTCAATTTCATTTTCTACCAAGTACCTCACAATGATGCGCAAAATAGATAAATCTACACTTTCATTGACCTAGATGAAAAAGATTTTACTTTTTCTAATTCTATCTACTACTACAGTTTCAACATCATTAGACATTTCCTGAATTCATCAAGACACTATATTATTTAAAAAAGAGATAGTATTGATTTTGTGGACATGTTCTTCCCCAAACATACAAAAAATGGTATTCTTAATACAAGGAGAAATTAAATCCTCAGCTATGGTATGGTTTTTACCACATTTCGCTATGCAATAAACAATTTGGTATGAAGCCTCAACAGCATTCTCTTGTCTTTGTTCCAAGACATCATGTATGAAGTAACAGGTGGATGTTTTTCTAAGTGTCAAAAATAATGTATTTCTTTGTTTTTATACATAGGGTGTTTAGTTTCTAAATGTAGTGTGAGTAGAGAGGGTTTCATGCAACTGTTGGATAATTATTTTCCCACACACAATACACAAAGGCTTAGCACAGTTATCATCCCCTACAAATGAAAACCCATATTTAATATATTCTTCAGAGTATTTCCTTTTCTTCTGTGTATTGTGTGAGGCCCACACCTTTTTACTATCTCCCAATGTGGGTGTAACTCGTAGCTGCAGACATGTGTTGAGAGAGAGTCTTCTACAACGTTACTGTAGGAAGCAACTCACCGCTGACAAGCCTTCCCCACGACGTGCTCTCGGCACTGGCATACTCCAGAGGGACTACTACACTTGGGGGTGACTGCTCCACCAATGTCACACTGACACCCTGAAAGTCAAGAAACCGCTGTGGTTACCCATCAAAGCATCTCCACTTTGGATGCTTTCCCTACCTGTAGAAGTGGAAATCAGTAAGCCCAAAGTTGCAGCACTGCGCCTTCTTTACCTGCCGCATCTTATATCCTGCAGGTGTTTGAAATATGTATAAATCTCTCAAACTGAGATAGCATGTACCTCCAAAATTCCACTGGTAATTGGAGGTGCACTTATAGACCAGCTTCAACACAGTTGTCAAAGGTAAGGGGACAGTAGCCCAGGGGCTAAAAATGGAGTTCTTGTAAACAATGTGTGATAAGACTAGCCTTGTGGGGCAACTGATCAGCAGTTTTATTATTTAACATGTTATCTGTAAAAGTCTGGTGTAACTAAACCCTTGTGTTATTTATAAAGACTCCTCCCTTTCCAATTATCCCAATTATGTTTTTTATACTTAAACCAACAGTGTGCTGGTGAAAATGGAAGCAGCCTCCTTTGCAATTTACTACAGATTCAGCTGAAAGTTTGGCCCAATTCCCTAGACAGAATTTTTCAGTTCATCCATTAGAATATCTGCACAAATGCAGTAAACTCAGAAGAAAGTTTATCTTGACAGTCTTTGTTCATCAACACCTTTGCTTTGCTCAATACCCTCTGGAAATATTTACCTTGACACCCAAAATAATTGCTCTTTTCCAAAGCAAAATATCCATCTTCACATATGTCACAGGAATCACCACCAACATGGGACTTGCAATGGCAGTCACCATCTCGCTGTAAAACAATAAAGCAGATGACAAAATTAGATTAAGATTACAGAGTTAGCTAAGATTCAAGATTTAAAACTGTCTGGTTGTGTAATATAAAAGAGTGTAGCCAGGATCTCAAAATTTCCAAAAAGATTACCAAGCACTGTATAATTACAGAGGCACTAATAACCTCCCAGTGGAATTCCACAATCAATCACTATAACATTCTATTGGTATCATATGGAAAATTGGTTCACATTACCTGTCCACACTCTCCAATTTCACTCAGTGTTCCTGCCACATGGCACTGGCATTCTGTGAAGATAGGAGACTTTGACCAAGGTTACACAAGAACAGTCCCCCAGCTCTAGGAACATGACACACCAGCAATATTACATGTGCAGTCACTTCCTAGCATGTTTCAGCAGAATTCCAGTTTGCACTGTTGAAGCCTAAAATTCGATTGATTTCTGGCATCAGCAGAACAGCCAGATCAATAGCATCTGTCTACAAAGAGCAGTGGCTAGTTTATGACCATTCTCATAGAAAAACTGCAACACCATGGAATTTTAAGTGAATCTGATGTCCAGGTAATTATTGACATGCCTACATGAAAATATACTCTTTTTAAAGATATTCACACCACTTAGCCACTTTTAGTTTGGTGATTTTGTATCCTATTTGGACTTCAGTCTAAGCACAAAATGAATATAAAATTAAATCAGAAAGAGTAAATTATAAAAACAAGGCAGTAAAAACCATTTATCAAGTAGCTGTCTTCACAAATAACACAATAACTCATACATAGGGAAACAGGATACAAATCCCTTGCTGACATTTTGAAAATGACTGAAGTTCCACCAAAAGTGGAGGGAAAACATCAAAACATTTACAAAAAATTTCAGACAAATTCAAATGATTAAATAAATAGCTCTTTTGTGGGTTTAGTCACTATAATAGAAAAAATTAAGAGTAAGCTACAATATAGCAAATTATTGTGTACAAGAAACTTTACCTGAACATCCATTGGGGTTTTCTTTGGCCAGATTCCAATATAATGGTTTGCAGATGCTGCACGTAGGACTTTCAACATGAAGCTTGCACTGGCAATACCCCTTTAAAAGAAAAGCAAACTAAGACTTGACATCTTAGAATTAATCATGCTTTCAAACATGTGTTCTGTACAAAGCTTGTCACAGACATATATTTTGATCATGGAAGGTAAGTGAAGTGTATCCAGGGAAAATAAAAGTACTGGGTTGATTTTAATAGTCTGTTAATTGTTTTTGTTTTAATACTCTTTTATTTGTTAGACACATAATCTATATTTTTTATTAAAACAAAATTGGAAAATATTGAAAAATAAAAATAAAAAATCACTCTGATTTATAACATTGTCATTGTATGTTGATTCTGTTACAGCCTGGACTATAAATTTAAATGGAAAAATATCCAAATATTTACTATGTGAATATCAGTAGGATATTGTGTTCATCTGAAAGTGTTTTGAAATACACAAGTGATGCCTTGTTTAAACATCATCAAGGCTCATAGTAAGGACCAAAACCTTTCCCACTGTCCCTCCAGGGTTTAGAGGGCCAGTATTCCTAGGCTCTGAAACTAAGAAGATAGATAATTTCTAAAGTGCTTAGAAAACTAATCTGCATACTGTAGTATTGTGCTTGGAGTAATATCAAATAAATTGCAATAACTTTATATACGTACAGCTTTATTAATGTGAACATGGCCTTTGATTTTCTTAATCTTAATTATGTATAAGAGCAGGCTGATAAATTTTGCCTCCACTGTAATATTTTGTTGTTATATTAGATATATCTGAGTATAATTGATTCCGTGTAGTCACATGCTATCCCCCCCATCCCCATCATTCTTGATGTTGCACACACAGATGCTTACATTTTTCACCCAGTGCACATCAAAATATAGGAGAATTCAGACCCCAAAGCAGGAAACATGACCATCTCAGCCAAGGCCTGAGTCTTGAATTTTTTCAGCTCAGATGATCCCTAATGGCGGTATTCCATGGACTGCCTTTTGTTCTTGGGTTCATAATGATGGACCCAAGTTTCATCATCTGTAATGATCTTTAAGAAGTCCTCACCTGCTTTTTCAAAAATTTCAAAAAATTGGAGGAACTTCTATTGTTAATAATTCAATAACACTTTATAAGTTATATAAATGTCTAATCATATGTTGTACACTTGAAATTAATGTAATACTGTATGTCAACTGCAATTAAAAAAACAAAACAATTATTAAAACAAAAAAAATAACAGAAAAACAAAAAGAATTCAATAATAGCATGCTGTCTGAACCAAATGTCTGAACACTCTTACATTTCGATGTGCAATGGATGAAAAATATAAGCATCTCTGTGTGCAAGGTCAAGAACAATGGAGGGGATATACCGTGAGACTACACAGAACTAGTTATATCCAGATATGTCTAATGTAACAAACAATATTACAGTGGAGGCAAAATTTATAAGGTGACCCTCGTATGTCAGGCCTATATGCTGGGCTCCAGTGTGGCAAAACCATCAGAGTAACTAACTATAACAGTTAACCTCTACAATTCAAAATCTTATTCTTTTGTTTTTTTAGAAAAATCACATTACACATGTATTTTAAAAACAATCAATGACTTCTTTAAGCAATTTGGCCTTGGGCCTTATTTAAATTTACATTTAATTTCAGAAGGTTCCCAAATGTCTTAGACCTTAAAAAGTATCACAATAATAGAATTGCAACCCTTTTATAATTCTCCACTTACCAAACTGGAATCAAAGGTACCGGCAAGGTCACAGGAACTGCTGGAGCCTGTATATGATTCAGAAATGCTTTAAATATCTGTGGTGTTAATGTTCATTTGTTTGTCTCTTTGTTTTGATGTTTGAGTTTCAGAAGTTTTACTTGTTGTCAAACATTATGCATCTACATTTATATTTTCTGATAGATGGCAGCAAAGGCTTTGAACATAAGTCAGGAAAAGTCACTTCAAATAACCTTTAAGGCCCTAATCCCCAAATCACTCTGCTACTGAACAATTTTGGTCCCGTGGTTTCCACTTTTTTCCACTTGTGTACCCCTTTTAAGCCTGTTTCCATACATTGTAGCTCTTATTTATAAAACGGTGGTTTTTAAATATTGATGCTTTTGTTAAGTGCCTATCTTAATGTAAAATAGTGAAAATTAGGTAATGAGTTGGGAAAGGAAAATTACTACACTAAAAACCACAGATTTAATTTCATAATACTCATAACAGTTAAATATTGATAATGATGATCAAGTATAACAAATTTTAATACATTATTAATTATAATATTTATTTGTGTTATCTGAAAAGTCCGTAATAATTATTATGCAGATCACTAGCCCACTGAGACATTGTTAGTGAGATTGTTGAATTTGCTTTGATGCACTTAGTTTCTTGAAATCAGGCTCAAAAGATGCAAGAGGGGGAAGCCAGGATGGCTCAGTGGGTTAAGAGCTCACTTTGCAGCGCTGGGGACTGAGGATCGAATCCCGGCCCGGGCCCGTGCGGACCCATATGCTGAACTGGGGAGTGCCCCCAGTTCAGTTCTCTCTCTGTCTCTGTCTCTATCTCTCTCTCTCTGTGTCAAAAGTAAAATAAATAAATAAATAAAATAGATATTTAAAAGATGCAAGAGACAGTCTTAAACCTAGACTTGCATTAAGCTTGTTGTAGTACTAATTTTTTATGAAGGTGTAAGAAGAAAAAACTCTCTCTACTAGTTCAGTATGAGTAAGTGGCAAGATGTATCTGAGTGCCTTCTCACTGTGCTGTTCATATTCCTCACTAAAGTCTACCCAAAAGGTATTAAGATGCTTTCGTTTAAAATCAGAATTTAAGGAAGAATCAGTTGAAAGTTCAATAAACTGCTCTTTTTCATTGATTGATAGTTTAGCTTCCTTGAAGAATACGTACTTCAGTGAAGGTGCAATCCAATGGTTTTCTTTTCCACATTGAGAGAAGTACTTGTAAAGGGACACTTGCAATAAGCTAAGTGACTTACAATATTCTTTCATGTGTTGGGATAGGTGCAAGTCATTCTCAGATAAGTAGTGCAGAGTTTCAAAAACTTCAGGCTGACCTCTTTCAATACACACTTTCCAAATGTCCAGTTTTTAAATCATTGACTCCATTTTGTTGGTTACTTTGAATATAGTGATTGAGCTATTTTGAAGTCCCAAGTGGAGTTTGTTTCTTTCTAGAAAATTATCTGATAAATATGCAAGACTTTGAAGCCAATCACTGTCCTGAAACTTAGAGTAAGAAGGAAATAACAGTCTTCAAAAAATACCTGGGCTTCATGTCTAAGTTCAAACATCCATGTAAGTACTTTGCCATGAGATAGCCACCCTATCTCTGTATGCAAAAGTAATGTGCTTGAATGCTCTTCATTTCTTCACACAGTGCTTTAAACAATCTGGAGTTTCATGATTGTGACTTAATAAATTTACAATTTTACAGCCTCACCAAGCATATCTTTCAGTTTGCTAGAAAGAGGTTTGGATGTAAGACTTTGCCTATGAATGCAGAAGTGACTCCATGGTACATGGGGGGCTACTTCTTTAATTCAGCTGCGTAGGCCTATAAAACAACCTAATATATGCTTTCCTCCAACCTAACATACGCTTGTACACATCACACAATTGAACTAACTAATGTCCTTTTCAATGAAATAACCATTGATTGTATTAAAAAATATCTTCACCTGTGGTGCCCTCTGTCAATGGGTAACAGAGCAACAGGTTTTCCTCAATTTCATTTCCTGTCAAGTACCTTGTGATGGTCGGCAAAATAGACAAATCAGCAACATCTACACTTTCATTGACCTGGATGGAGAAGATTTTATTTTCTCTAATTCTATCTACTACTACAGCTTCAACATCATCAGACATTTCCTGAATTTGAGACATTGTATTGTTTAAAAAAGAGAATACTGCTTTTGCAGACATGCATTTCTTCAAACATACAAAAACCACAGTATTCTAAATAGAAGGAGAAATTAAATCTTCTATAGTATGGTTTTTACAACATTTAGCTATGCAATAAGTAATACGCTATGAAGCCTCAACTGCATTCTCACTGTCTTTCTTTCCTGACACCATGTGTGAAGTAACAGTTGGATACTTTATTAGGTGCCCAAAATAGTGTATTTCTTTGTTTTGTTTGTTCTTAAATGGAAAGAGCCCATTCTCTCTCTCTGTCTCTCTCTTTAAAGATTTATTTTTGTTTGAGAGAAGAGAAAGAGAAATGGGAGGAGGGCCCAGAGCAGTCTCCATAGTTTCCATGGTTTCATTACAGACAGGTGGATGTGGGGCCCCATGGGACAGGAACTGAACTGAGGGTCTCCCGCTTGGGAGGCTAGAACCTTCACTGCTGAGCCATCCCAGCTGTTACCAGTTTTGCCTCATTTCAGCATATGGGGTTGCCCAGGCCAGGGCTGGAATGGAACCTTGGACCTCACAATTGTGAGGCCAGCATTCAACCACTGAGCTATCTTGACATTCCCTTTTTGTTTTTATACATAGAATGTTTAGTTTCCAAATGTCACACGAGTAGAGGGTTTCATCATCCCCTACAAATAAGAATCCATATTTATCGTACTTTTTGCTCCATAAGACGCACTCCCCCCGCCCCAAAAAAAGTGGGTGGAAATATCTGTGTGTCTTATGGAGTGAATATTGCATCACAGACTGTGATGTGTATTACCTGACCTATCAGTGGTAGCGACAGCTGTTAGAAGAGGACATTGTAGGCCCACGAAAACCCCCTGGGGATTCTTAAATGTCCCCCTTTACAGCTAAACCTCAGGGCATCTGGTTAGTTGCCATCGGCCTCTGCCTATCACATGGGACCTGGGAGTGTGCAGAGAGATGCCTGACACTCCCAGGTACAACCAATGACTTGTCAAATCAACTGAGGCTAATAACAGGTATGAGTGCACTTTGCTAACTGCCAAATGTCTTTGACACTGGGTGGGGTCTGTGCCAGTAGAACTGCCTCCACTGCCAACCAGTTAGCTGCCAACTGAGAAGTGGGGGGAAGTGGAACTTTTGGAAGGTTAGAGGTACTTTTTAATCCCTTAGTTTCTATTCTGTAATGCCCTGGTTTCACACCATCTCAGTGCCAGTCTGGGGTTCCAGAAAAATGGTCAGTTTATGCAGGAGACTGAGGTGGCTGGTGATGTGGAGGACAGTGAGGCTGTTGGTGCATGCTGGAAGGAGTAGTGTGCTGTTGGAAGAATCGGTAGGCAGGTGCAGGCCTTCCTTTAGCTGCCCCACATGCCTACTCTGGTCTGTACCTGCTTGCTGTACATGAGTGATTTCCCACCTGCAGACTACATCCTGAAGGGCTTCTGAAAAAACCTGCTTTATTAGTGCTTGACCAGTTTAGAGCACATATTAGCAAAACTACAAAAAAGAGCTTTAAAGAAGTAAAGACTCATCTAGCTGTAATTCCTGGGGGTCTTACCAGCCAGTTGCAACCTCTCAGCATTTTCATCAACAAACCACATAAAGTCTCTATGCAAGAAGAGCGGAACAAATGGGTGGCTTCTGGTAATCATGATCTGACACCTACTGGACGAATGAAGAGGCCACTATCACTCAAGTTTGTGAACGGGTTAAAACTCACAGCACTCAGTAAAGAACGAAACCATTGCATGGTCATTCAAAAAATGTGGCATTAGCAATGTGTTAGACGGAACCGAAGATAGCATCATATATGAAGATAGCGAAGAAAGTGATATCAGTGCTGGTGAGCAGCTGAGCTTCACAAATTCTGACACTAGGGATGAAGAGTTCTTGGGGTTTCTTGAGGAATGCTTGAACCTTAAAGTCTCTCATTTGTTAATGACAGTGATGATGGTTCTTAATACTGCTGTTGACTTTACACGGTTAAAATATTATTCTGCTATATTTTTAAAATATATTAGTATGCCATTTGGTTCAGAATATTTTTTTTTCTCATTTTCCTCCTCTAAACCTAGGTGTGTCTTATGGTCAGGTGTGTGTCTCATAGTGGGGAAAAAAATATGGTAATACACTCTTCAGAGTATATCCTTTTCTTCTATGTAGTATCTGAGGCATGCACTCTTACTATCTCCCTGTGTGGGTGTACTCATAAGCTGTGAACATGTGTTGAGAAGTATTTGGCAACGGGTCATAATTAACATCGAGTTTTGTTTTTTTTAACAGTTCCTGATTCATAACTGATCCATAACTAACATGCTTAAAAATCACTGACAATAATATCTGAAGCTATGTTAAACATTAAATTAAAAAAACTACTTAAAATATCATTATTAAAGACAACACACTTTTACTCAATTAATACCTAAACTGATCAAATAGTCTGGCTACAGATGTATTTATGTTTGGGGAAATTCTAGAAATGCTGCAGGTGGATTGTTCTGAAACTGTGCATAATGACTGGTAGGAGAGCAGTTTTGGGGAAAAGTTCATAGCCATGCCCTCACCAATCATCATTCATTAACATAATCTAATTTCAAAGTGTCTCCATTAACAGTGATTCAAACAATATTTATTGTTCCATAGCTAACGTTTTTCATTTTTTTAATTTTATTAAGTTTTTCGCCATTATTAATGATCTTTTGCATACCGTTGTAGGGCCCAGTATGTACCCCTGAGGGTACATGTACCACTGCTTGGGAACCAATCCTCTAGTCCCTGCTTACTACTAGAAGTTCTTTTCTAACTGATGATGGAGACTGGGGAAAGGAGACTCTAGAAATCTTTAGGATTGTCCAGAAGAGGGCGATATTGTACCAAGAGATTTCTTTTTTAATTGTCTAAAAAGTTACAGAATTTTTAAGTACATTTTTAGTTAATCAAGATTTAATTCTCTCAGCATCACAACCCTCTTGTTCCTCATCTGTACTAAAAGCTTTTCTAAAACTAATTAGTTTGTTTTTCTGCCTTAGTCAATATAGTATTACAAGTCCAATATAATTTCTCTTCAGTAAATTGGGGTCTTGCAATATCTCACTATTACTGTTCTGTAACATTAGTAATAAAGAGAGGTTGGGTAAGTTTGCTCTGAGCCAGGCTTTTCCAACAATTTAAGTAAACCCACAATATAATCTAAAATTTTTATAAGTTGTTCCATAGAGTTTTTGCTTTTATTGTCTCTTCTTGGTCTGTTTCAGCTTTTCTCTCTCCTTTCTTGATGTTCCCTCCCATTCTTCTATAATAGTCAAAACAAACTTCCTGCTTTTTGTGGTTTTCCAACCTGGCCAGGCCTTGCCTTTGGCTCCTCCCCAGGCTAACCAGCATTGCCATCTAGCTCTAGAAATTGCAGTGGCTGCCCAGCCCTACTGCCCACTGCCACAACACTTCCCACAACAAACCACATCCACTCCTGACCCTGTGGAGGTGAGCAGACCCAGCCTTGGACAGCCTCTCATTCTGGGGGCCTTCTGGCAAGCAGCCCCCTCTGACAGCTGGTTATAATTTCCACCAGCAGAAAACCTGTCTCTTGAGGATTCTCGTAAGGTTCTAGGGAATCCAGTAGGAGCTGTGGCCCTGTCTTCAGACCGCTCTGAATGTAAGGCTCCAAACATTGCTACCTATCAGAAACAGGGAGGAGTCTGAGCAAACCACATTTTTCTGATGGAAAGTCTGGTTCAGCTTTTCACAAACATCTATTTTCAATAGAGTAAGGGTCCTGTGAAAGTCACAGCCAGGAGCTACTTGCTACTGGAGGCTGCACACAGCTGGAGCACAGTGACATTCCATGGGCATCTTGTGTCCGTGACCTCGGCCACAGAGCACAGACTCTCAGTTTCTTCTATCAGTGGAAAGACGAGTACCATTGACTCATGACAGTGTTTCCTCCTTGGCTCACTCCTTTCAAACAGAATAGACTCTGGTTCACCCCATTCCCCTGTCCCTCAGACCTGTGCTGATGTGTGATGACACAATCCCCCAGGAGGCCATTGGAGGGCAAGGAAAGAGGAGCAGAAACTCAGCAAAGGTCCTGCTCAGCTCACCTAGAAGAGGACCTGTTAGAACACCCCTTGGGGGATTACATAACAGCTAAAGTCAGTGGCACAGCCCGGATCCAGAGAGAAACCAGGATGCCTTGGGATGGGGGACAAGGAATGCTGGGCTTAAAGGAGTTACCTAAAAGAGGTCACTTTGCCATACCACTATAGACAGAGAATTTACATGTGAATCAAGAAGCACAATTTATAACACATGAGAATTTTTTAAAATTTAGGAATAAATCATTTCAGCATTCCTTTCAGAACTTGAATTAGGAAGGAACCAGGTAGATTGAGGTCAAACATGTAGATATGACCAGTGGTGGGTTTGTGGGGGTTGCAGGCTGTTGTGAGAGGCCAACTGCACACAATCCAAAGAAGAACCCACCCTTCAGCATTCTGATGTCTTTCCTACCTTGGCAATGGGGGAAATCATAGGCTTCTGAGAGGCACCTGTCACACAGCTGTCCTGTAATCCCCGGCTGGCATTCACACTGTCCAGTCACTGGGTTGCAGAGTGTCTGGTAGGAGCCAAGGGCTGAACACTGGCAGGCTGGATGAAAAGACCTCAGTCAGACATGAAGCAGCAGGATATGAGACCAGAGGAAGAGCACGCTGGTGGGGCTGAAAAGACCCAAATGCAAGTTCCAGCTTTCACCACCTGTTAGACCTGGAGCCTGAAACAAGGTGCTCAAATACCCTAAGGATGTATTTACAAGAGAAGAATAAATTTACTTTCATGTGATTTAAACTATTTCATGGACCAGCAGGAAATTTCTGGAGGACTAGACCTGGTCTGTGGATTGACAGTTGAAAAACTACTGCCCTAAAACAAATTGCTCAAATGCCCTAAGCCTCTTTCTCCTTCCTTAAAAGGAGGGTAATACTAGCATCCACTTGATAAATTGTTGCCAAGATTAAATAAAATGTGTGGTAGGTGACTGTGACAGTAGTTTTTGTGATTAATGATAACAGTAGCATTTGCCTGCATTAACATTGAAATAATAAACTCATGAATAGAAGGGAGGTTAGTTTATTCATTTAAAAATGACCTGGGACTTCAATGGGCTATGTGACTTGTTCAGAGAGGTACTGTTAGGAAATGGCAGACCCAGAAAGTTATCAACACACCATCCTATTTTATATTTTTTCACCCAGTAGACTTTGATGATAGGTTTACTGTGTTCAAAAGCCCCGTGACTAGGTGGTAGGGTGGGGTAAGTATGAAAAACACACATTCCCTAACCTCAGGGAGCTAAAAATCCTGAAGAGGTGCTAGAGAATTATTGACATAGTATGAAGCAAACCCTAATACCATGCTCCTGCCACCAAGAAACTATAAGCAAGATGAAGAAACATGTATAATGCCACTCAGCCTCTCTTAGCAGACAGCAGGACAAGGACTCAGACCTCCTACTACTGTCTGGCTCAGTGTTCTTCCATGGTCCCATGTTCCCTCATAGGCCTGGCCACAGAGTTCAAGTCCACATCTAGGGGCAGATTACTGAGGAAATAAATGTTCTTGGACTCTGCGAGGGTAATTTTACGTGTCAATTTAGCTAAGCTATGGGGCTCAGATATTTAGTCAACATCAGTCTAGATGTTGCTGTGAAAGTGGGTATTTTTAGATATGATTAACATTTAAATCAGTTGGCCTTGAGTAAAGCAGATTACTATGATGTGAGTGGGCCTTGTCCAATCAGTTGAAGGCCATAAGAGAAAAGACTGAGGGCCCCAAGGAAGAAAGCATTCTGGAGGCAGAATGGAATTCAAGTGGCAACATCAATTCTTGCCTGGGTCTCCAGCCTCTGGGCACACCCGGCAGATTTTGGACTTGCCAGCCACAATCACATGAGCTAGTCCCTTAAAATAAATGTCTACACAAACACACACACACACACACACACACACACACACACACCATCTTACCATCTTACCATCATACTGGTTCTGTTTTTCTGGAGAGGCCTGATTAATATAGGCTCTTTCTGCTAGTTCTGCCCTAAAGGAGAATGAGTGCAGAGAGAAAGGCATTCGTGGAGGCAGCCAGCTTAACTGTAGCACAGTAGTGGCTGCTCTAGCAGCATAAACTGGGTGTCCTTGACATTGACCCCTAGGAGCTCAGGGGTTGTCCAGGGAGCCTCAGGAGATAAGTTACACTCCAGAAGTGAAAACAAAAGCCCTGCCTTAAATGCAGGTATGCTGTTTTAAATTGTGAATTACTCAATCTGGCATCGCCCTTCTCATTTCATTCCAGCGGTCAGTGGAAGCTGCCATACCCAAACCAAAACCCCAAATTTGGCAGCCCTTTTCTCACTCTTGGAAATACTATAAGGCTTTACAAATATTTTAATTCTTCTTTGTTTTTGTCTAGGTATTTTGAAGTTTATGAAGTATTTTATTTTCCATCTACTCCTTATTGTTTCTGCTTTAAGACAATTTTACCCCCATAAAAGATAAAAAATAATGATTAAAAGGTCTGAGATTCCAAGGTGACAGAAAGCTTGTCTGCTGTGTTTCCCAATGTCTTCCATCATCAAGCACAGTTCTTAGTCCCAAGCACATGCCACTTAGACATTTGTTAAATGAAAGAATAAGCAACTATTGAACTCCTTCTACAGGGCCAGCCTGTATAGGTTCTTGATATCATTCTCTCATTGAATCTTGCAATGCTGCTATGAGACAGGTATTGCTTTGAGTAACACCATCTTCTTCTCCTCCATAAGTAGTCTCAAAGGTGAGGCAACACTACATGGACCACATGTAAATTATAAGGCAAATGGATCTCTTTATTTTCAGGGATGCTCTTATCACCCATGATTTTATAACTTTTCCTTCTGGTAAAGCAGGCTGGCATCTTCTTCAGTCAAAGCCACAAAGCTACCAGTCAGTTCTATAATATTTACCACCTCTTTGGACATCTAGGCTTAGGGTACTTTCAATCTACAGAAAATCCTAAGGCTTCTTTCAACTACCTACCTCAATGTTCTCCTACACAGAAGCTGAGTTACAAACTGAAGGGCCAGTTCGACGCAAAATTACACAGAAGTAGGCTTCAAACCTCCCCCCACTCAGACCTATGGGTCTATTTCCCCCCTTGGAAAGGCTGGGAGGGCTCTTTCAGGAGCATCCTAGGCAGAAACCTTCTCTGAAGCTCCCTTTGCCCCCAGTTGGTGCATCTGCCTCTCTTCTTAGCTAGTTTATCTGATTCATGAGAATATGCTGACAAATAGAAGGAGGTTAATCTTAAACTGGCAACATATTTATAAGAGTTTTCTAAGAAAAGGCTGGTCACCACAACCCACAGACCACAGTGAATTCCAATGGACACAGTTCTGGACCCTGAGTCAGGGGTCAATGTGGCCATGTGTCAGGTCAGAGTGGCTGAAGTTTGGGGGCAGCTGCACTTGTTCATATTCCCACCCTCTGTGCCTCTGTTCTAGCAAATTATACCAGCAAAGGGGAAGAAGAGAAAAATAATGAGAGGAAGGCAAGAATGAGGAATAGGGAGGAGGAAAAGAAAGGGGAATGTGAGAAGAGAAAAAGGGAAAGAGTAAACCCCCCAAATGGCCAATCTAGTTGTGAGAGTCATAGTTGTATTCTGCAGTTGAAGATACAAAGCTAAACCAGACATCAACATAAATATAAATTCTAAGTACACAGACATATACAAATATAAATTATAAATACATATAAATTCTCCAGTGTAGCCTCATAGCTACAATTTGATTTACACCTATGAGAAAGTACAGGGCACTTGAGTGGGCCAAAATTAAAATGAGAAGAATATGGCATTGTATTAAGAGAAGTCCGGAGTAAATTAAGTTAATGTAAAACATGAATGCAGGACTGCTGTTGAAAAGAACAACTTAGAATGGTTTAAAAATCCCTTTCCAAGAAGTTAAAAAAAAAATTTTTTTTAAGTAATACAGAAAACAAAGTCATAAGACCATTTTTTTGGCCAGAATATACCAAACCATCTGATATAGCATTTGGCACAATGTTGACTTGATTCTGAATTTCAATGGGCCAAGCAATCAACTTTTTTAAAAAAAGAACATAAATTAAAATGGTGGGTCAAATCTTGATGTTAGACCAAGTTCAGATTTCAGTATGAGTTTCACTAAACTAGCCTCAAAGCCACCTTCCAAAGGAAAATATTAAAAAGATCACAAAAACTTCTAGAAAATACTTATAAGAGGAAGGAGTTCATCACAGAAAAAATGTCAGAGCACCTCAAACTCTTCCACAACTTTATGGTTCAAATCTAGAACAACAAACTGCAAGGTATACTTCTAACCACACCAGGAATGAGGTGGGTACTGCAGTTCTAGCAAAACTCAGAAAACAGCTCTCAGGCAGTGGCAGGCTTCTCCAAGGCTGGATGAATTTTGTTAAGGGCCACTAAGGCAGGACTTGAGGTGAACTGCTTCCTCGCTTGAATTCCAGAACCTGAGCAATGCTTTTGCTCTTCCTCATCCACACTTTTGGACAGCTCTGAGAAACAGGTGAAAATCAAAATGGAGCAATAATATTAGTGCACACAACATGCCTGTCTCCTCTCTGCTTCCCTGTGTGAGCCTTTCCTTTCACTTGAACCACAGACAGAACTCAGAAGCATCTGACCCCCACACAGTCCTCCAACGCCTCTCTACAGCAGCTGTCAGCTTATGAGTGTCTTCTCCTCATGCCTCCTGGTTCCACCAGCTGTCCGGTGAGGTCAAATGGCTTTGATAAACCTCGGGAAACAGAGGTCCAAAACAACTCTACCAAAATATTAATGAGAAAGGAGTCTCATTTTTAAAAATTCTGACTCCAATCATTTTACATAAGAAACATTGCATTATCTTTGTGCAAAGAAACTAAAGAACTTTTCATGCCAGATGTCATCTTTCTTCTTAGGAAGACAAATGCTACAGTTAAACCTTAGAGGCTTTCCTAATCTCTCATAGAATTGGTCCCCTTGGAGAGCTAATTTTTTTCAGATGGCTAAGGATTTTACTGGCACATAGTTTTGCCACCTTTTTTGGTCATGGCACCCTGATTTTGCCATGGGGAAACTGCTTTTCCCCTCACTCCATCCATGCTATTCAGATGGTGTTGATTCCACTCTCAAGTCCACAAAGGTAGGAAGAGTCAGGCGTGGCCCTCAGAACACTGAATTCTATGGCCCTGGGGGGTTGGTGCTGGAAGGGACATATGACCCATCAATCAAAGCCGCACATGCCCTGGAGGAATTCATACTATACTCTTTTCCTCTAGACTTGAACCTGAAAAGATGAATATATTAATCTCCTCAGGTTGTCATAATGAAATGTCACAGACTGGGTGGCTTTCAACAACAGGCATTTATTTTCTAACAGTTGTAGAGTTTCAGAAGTCCAAGATCAAAGTGTTGGTGGATTCAGTTCCTGGTAAGAACTCTCTTCCTGGCTTGCAGATAGCTGCCTTTTGCTATACCCTCATATGGTAGAGAGATAGAGACAGAGACAGAGCAGAGAAGGAGGGCATGAAAGCTTCATATAAGGATGCTTATAAGAACACCAATGTGAAAAAGAGATCCAAGATGGCGGCATGAGAGGAGAACGCTGATAACTGCCTGGGAAGGGCCTTGTGAGCAGAGGGGATTCCACAGGGGAAGAAACCCTGAGAAGAAACCTCAACTAAGAGAACCACACAACGCGGAACAACACCCAAAGGTTAGAGAAAAAAGGGGAGAGCGGGAGAGGAAAAGGGAAGCAGCGGTTCGGGGACAGAGACTCAGAGCGCGGCCCGGGGCTGGCAAAAACAAAGGGGGATTGGGGGAATACGGTCAAAGTGGAGCTGGATCGAGGGCGGGCTGGAAGCCGAGACCTAGGGAGCGTGGAAGCCCCACAAGACTGTGGACAATTTAACATCTGAACTCAAGGGACAGCAAACAGTGCCCTAATCAGATCACAGAGCCTAAAGTGGAACAGGGACTGTGGAGCAGGGCGGCGGCACTTCCCAGCGGGCGGGGTGAGAGCAGGGCACCAGCCCACAACAGCTCAGCATCCCTGATTTATGGAGGAGATTGACTGTGAAGGGGCGCCTTCTGAGGACAGGGCTCTTGGAGTGAGGGCTGGGGCTTGAGTGGGCATAGCTGCATTGGATGTGCTTGGAGTGAATCCGGTGGTCTCAACAGAGCCGGGAGCGTAGAGTGACTGCCGCCCGAGCTACGGCCTGTCTGCACAGGGCTTTCGGCGCCCCACCCACCGGGCCTCCGCGGCGAGGCTACCAGCGTGCAACTGGGCTTTTGGCGCCCCGCACACCGGGCCGCAGCGACACCGCTGCTTGCTTGCCAGCGCGCAATTGGGCTTTTGGTGCCCCGCTCGCCAGGCCGCTGCCGCGACTCTGCCTGTGCTGAAGTGACTCTGCCTGCGCGGAAGTGTGCGGCTGGGCTCTCGGCGCCCCGCCCACTGGGCCGCTGCGCATCACTGAGTGCACACACCGGGCTTTCGGTGCCCCGCCCACCGGGCGGCCCCGCAGCGTGGCTGCCTGCTCGCCGGTGTGCTGCAGGGCTTTTGGCGCCCTGCTCGCCGGGCCGCCGCAGCACCGCTGCCTGCTCGGGGGACCGGCTTTCAGCGCCCTGCTCACCAGGCTGCGGCAGCGCTGCTGCCTGCTCACGAGCGCGCAGCTGGGCTTTTGGCGTCCGCCCACCGGGCCTCTGGGGTGTTGCGGACCGCGCACGCAACTGGGCTGCCTGCCGGTCCTCCGCAGTGTCATTGCCTGTGCGCGGGACTGCGCGGCTGACCGGAGCCACTGCCAAGCCCCAGCCCATCCAAGTGCTGCCCTGCGGGCGTGCCTTACAGATACAATTGAAGGAGGGGCAGCCAGGAGGAGGAAAGACCAGAGCTCCTGTGCCCCGCCCCCACTGAACCACCAGCCCCCCTGCTGAAAGAGGAATCTGCTATTGTGTCTCAGGCCCACACTAGCTCCTACTCACATGCCCCCACCCCTGGCCACACCTTTACTACCCTGCTATCTAACAGCTAAGACAGCAACCTGAAGTGCCCCAGGACACAGCCTGTCTGCTTCCCCAAACCCTCTCCCAATATCTCCTTCTCCCACAACTGAGTCCAAAAGAAAAAATAAAGAGAAGCCCATCTGATAGGCAAACCCCCAGAGGGGAAACAGCCTCATGCGTAAAGCAAAAAGAACCACATCAAACACAATGCACAGCACAGAATCCAAAGCCCCTACAGAAGATCAGGGGCAGTCTTTAGTAAAGGACCTTGCACACTTGGAATCAAATCTAAGTGAAACAGAATTCAGGGCTTCATTAATCAAGACACTCAGAGAGCTCACTCAATGCTGCCAAAGTACCCAGACACAGTTAAATGACCTCAGCAAGAAATTTTCTGAGCAAAATGAGTACTTTACCAACAAAATTGAGAAGCTAGAGCAGAACCAAAAGGAACTCCTTGAAATGAAAGGCATCATGGGAGAGCTGAAAAAAGAACTGACCAGCATAGGAAACAGGGCTGACCAGCTAGAGGAAAGGATGAGTGAAATTG
>PVKE010004438.1:0-54762 GCA_004027555.1 Craseonycteris thonglongyai
TATTTTCCGGCGTATAAGACGACCAGGCGTATAAGACGACCCCCTAATTTTACAGTTAAAACATAGGTTTAGGCCTATATTCGCTGTATAAGACTACCCCCCACTTCCGAGGCTGTAGTCTTATACAGCGAATATAGGCCTAAACCTATGTTTTAACTGTAAAATTAGGGGGTCGTCTTATACGCCAGAAAATACGGTAATCAGAAAAACCTCTCCTAAGAATTAGGTCACAGTTTTTGACTTCCTTAGATGTACATATAGAAAGAGATGAGCAGTTAACTGTGGTTCACTGGCTACAGAAAGATCACAATAGCCAAATCATTGCAGATATTGATAACTGTTTGTTTGTTTGTTTGTTTTATTGGGGTGACATTGGTTGGCAACAACTACATAGTTTGATAACTGTTTTTATTTTGGCAGTGTGAGGGTCACATGCACTCATCTCTGCAGTATGTACTATAGTTCAAGGACGTTATCTTACCTCCTGGCATCATTTCTGTACTAGAATGGTAAACAAAAGCAAAGAAAAGCTCTTCTTACCTTGTCTTTGGCTATGGCTGGGGGCTGTTTTAAAACTTCTTTCACAGTCTGCATAACAGTTTCTGCTCTCATGACACTGATTGAGCGAACCAGTTCTACAAGTAAAAGCTGTTCATCACTGGCTGCAGGAATGACCTGGAGAGCACATCATTGTATTTATGTATATAAGTGTATACATAAGTCTTTTATGAGAAATCACAGAATTAAGAGAATATGACTTTTTAATATAAAAAACTTTTCAAATCCTTTATTTTAGGTAAAAAATTTTAAACCAATACATGTACACACATCATTTCAAAAAATCAAGTAGGATAATAAGACTGATCAGAAAAAATTGCAGTGCCCTATCCCTTCTCATGCCCCAAAGCAACCATGCTCAACTCTTAGTTCTTTTCTATTTCCAAATAACATACACTGCTATTATTTTTCCCCATTTCATGATTTCTTTTCAATTTCAGATATTATCTACTGACTTCTTACCTTAGGAAGGCAACAGTTTAGCACTCTTACATTTTTCTCCCTATCCTCTCTACATAATTATATTGTAATTTTATTTACATCAACATCCAGTGTTTACATGACTATGGTTGTGCTGTGCATTATATTATCATTGCATTTCTCTTTTCATACAACCTTTCGTTTGTCCTATTCAAATCAAACCAAGTGTTTTCTCAGACCACAAAGCTTTGAAATTAGAGATCAACTGTAAAAAGAGATCAACTGTAAAAAGAAAGCAGAAAAAAATCACATATACATGGAGACTGAACAACATTCTGTTTCAAAAAATAACTGAATTTAAGAAGAAATAAGAGATTAGAATCTAATGACAATGAAAACACTATGTACAAAAATTACTGGGACACAGCAAAAGCAGTAATAAGAGATAAATCTGTATTGTTACAGGCCTATCTTAATAAACAAGAAAAATCACAAGTAAATATCTTAATGTTTCATCTTAAAGAACTAGAAAAAGAACAAAAGAACCCCAAAGCCAGCATAAGGAATGAACTAATAAAAATTAAAGCACAACTTAATGAAATTGAGAACAGAAAAACAATAGATAAAATTAATGCAACAAACAGCTGGTTCTTTGAAAAAAAAAAAAGAATTGACAAACTACTAGCTAGGCTTACCAAAGGACAAAGAAAAATCACATATATCCAAAATTAGAAATGACGAGGGAGAAATTATGACTGATACTACAGAAATACAAATAATCACAAGACGTTACTATGAAAGACTTTATGCCACCAAATTTGACAATATAGAAGAAATGGACAAATTTCTAGAAACATATAGTTTACCTAGACTGAACCAAGGCAAATTTGATACCTAAATAGACCAATCAATAGTACATAACTTGAAACAACTATCCAAAACCTCTCCAAAGGCAAAAGTCCTGGACCAGATGGTTTTACCATTGAATTTTCTCAAGCGTTGAAAGAAGAACTAATGCCTATCCTCCTCAGATTACTCCAAAAAATTCAAGAGGAGGCAATACTCCCCAACTCATTCTATGAGGACATTTTGTTACTATCAAAACCTGGGAAGTACAATACCAAAAAAGAAAATTATAGACCAATATCTCTGATGCAAAAATCCTAGACAAAATATTAGCAAACAGACTATAACAATGCCTTAAAAAGATTATACATCACAATCAAGTGGGATTCATCCTAGGGGCACAAGGGTGGTTCAACATATACAAATCAATCAATGTAATACAGCACATAAACACAATGAAAGAAAAAATAAAACAAAACATGATTATCTCAATTGATGCAGAAAAAGCATCTGACAAGATACAGTACCAATTTATGATCAAAACACTGAATAAAATGGGAACTGAAGAAAAGTACCTCAACATAATAAAGGCCTATATGACAAATCCTCAGCCAATATTATACTGACCAGGGAAAAGCTGAAGCCTATTGTCCTAAAATCAAGAACAAGACAGGGATGCCACCTGTCACCTCTGCTATTCAATACAGTACTGGAAGTTCTACCCAGAGCAATCAGGCAAGAGAAGGGAATAAAATGTATTAGAATTAGGAGAGAAGAAGTCAAACTGTCACTCTTTGCAGATGACATGATCATTTATATACAAAACTATAAAAACTATCAGAAATCTATTACAAACAATATACAAATAAAGTTACAAGATACAAAATTAATGTACAAAAATCAACTGCTTTTTTGGTTTGCTTGATTTTCTCTATTTTTATCTCCAAGTCATCCTAAATTCTCCAACAACTACAAACCTCCTCTGATTACATATTCAAACACATCAGGTAATTAATTGACTACCTTTACCTCCTTTTCTCTTTTTGTTTTTCTTAGACATCTTTTCAATGTCTTACTGTTCTACCTTGGCTTGCTACACAGTATCATCTTGATATCTCTCCTGTAACCATAAGCCTAGAGATTCCCCCTTTCTTTTCTTCTGTGTTGGAATGCCTATTTATTGGATCCCATTTCTTCTTCTTTCTTGGTTTAATTCCTTCACTGGTGGAAATGCATATTACAGTAGCTGAAAAAGAATGAATCTACGGCTTTCTTTTCTTTTTTTTTTTTTTTTGAAATATTGCATGGTTCAAATAGTTCAAAAATGCCTTGTGTGATAGTTTGGTTGGATAAAGAATTATAGGTTGAAACTAACTTTCCCATCAGAGTTTCCAGTTTTGTTACTGACAAGTCTTGTCATTATTTTATTAAATAGGGCCAATATTTTCTCTTTAGATTTTTCAGTTTTCCTCTTTATCTCCAGTGTTCTGAAAGCCTATGGTGATCTTCATATAGATCTTTCCACAATGCCTGTGGAAACTCATTACTTATATTTTAGGGAAATTTTCTTTTACAATTTCTTTGATATTTTTCTCACTTCATAAAATATTGAACTTCCAGTATCTGTCCCTAATTTTCTTATCTCCCTTCCCCTATTTTCCATATCTCTAAATTTACATACTATTTCTGATAATTACCACGTTCACTTACAGCTCTTACGGTATACTGATTTTGTTTTGCTTCTGCTATAAAATTTAGTACCAAAGAAAAATTTTCATTTTTGCAATAGTCTTCTTTACAATATCTTACTTCATGGATGTAATATGGTGTCACTTCTTGAAGGAAATTATCATTGTTGTTTACATTTTCTTAATTACCTGCGTTATTTCTTCTGATTTTTTAAAATCTAGTTGTTTTGATCTTTGACTATCATATCAGAAGCTTTCTTCATGAGTGTTAATCCTCATCCCTTTATTCATTACTTAAATATGAAGAATAATATAACTAATATTTGCAGGGTGCTTATTAAATGCCAGGCATTTATCTAAGTGACACACACACACACACACACACACACACACACACAAATATAAAATTCTGATTTTTACCACATTATATAGTATATTTCTACCCTGAGGTCACACAGCTAGTGAATAAAGAAGTTAGAATTTGAACTCCAGGAATCTGGTTTTAAAGTCTGTGCTTTTAACAACTATGTTACCAATGCCTTTCAAAATGTAATTAAAAAGTGATGGGAAAGTCAAGTACGTATGTGAAAAATTAATGCACAGGTGGGTCTTCCTGTGTAGAGATAGCAGCCTAGGTCTTTTGATTAGGGGACTCAAAAACTTCAGTAGCTACAGGTCTTTTTTCCTAGAGAAGAATCCTCAAAACGCCTACTTAAGGGACATATAGATAGCTCCTTGCCATAGCACTAGGGTGAGGTTGATTCCCATTTTTCAGTATGTAGACTTTTCCTGAATGCTCCTATTTTTTGCACAAAGTCTGACTTCTATATGAATCTTATACCCTTGAATCCAGAGCCTCTCTTGACATACTCTTCACAGAGTAAACTTGACTCCAGTCTCTGCTAGGGTAGGAGCAGTGGGTGGTTGCTTCATCTGGGGAGAAAGGATCTAGAGGGGGTTTAACTGCTCCTATATACTTTCAACCAATTCTCCAGATTTTAGCCACATGCTAGTCCTTTGATTTTTTTTTTTTTAAGATTTTTATTTTTTTTTTACAGAGACAGACAGAGACAGAGAGAAGGGGGAGGGCTCAGACCAGTCTCCATAGTTGTACATCATTATTTTTCTATAGTTTCACTCCACAGGTGGGAGCGGGGCTGTACAAGGCAGGAACTGGGCTGGGAGCCTCCCATATAGGCCCCAGCAAGAACTGAACTTGGGGCACACACCCTAGTTCAGCATATGGGTCTGCATGGGCTGGGGCCAGAATTTGATCCTCGAGCTCCAGGACTACAAAGCGAGTGCTTAATCCACTGAGCCATCCGTTTCCTCTAACCCTTTTATTTTAAAAGTACCTGATATTCTATTTCCAGAGATAATCTGTGGTTTTATAGCAGTAATTGGTTACTCTCTCATAGACACTTAAATACCAGCTTTCTCTACACTACGATGTAAGTCAGTTACAACTCAGACATGTATTTTCCATCTTGCTAACTTTTGTTGACAATTTTTATTTTTCTTTGGTCACTCTTCCCCTTTTTTTTTTTTTTGTCACCATGGGTTTACAAGCTTCTTCTTCTTCTTCTTTTTTAATTCTCTTACTTTTATTTTTGAGAAGAGAGAAAAATGCATGTGTTCAATGTCATATTAGACCACATGTCCTTCACTGTTTGTAAATAGCCCAGAATTTCAGTTCTGTCCAATGTAATATCTAGTACTAAATCCTCACATGTAAAATTATGTCATATATGTGAAATGTTTTTTTTTATTACTTTAGAAATGCTAGCATACATGTAATGTAAAATCAGCACAAAAATAATAGGTCATAGACCTTTAGCTAGACAAATCATATATCTCATGTGAATGTAAATTTAATAGACTTAATATTCTAACGAGGGAAGCTGGGATGGCTCAGTGGGTTAAGCGCTCACTTTGCAGCCCTGGGGACCAAGGATCGAATCCTGGCCCGTGCAGACCCATATGCTGAACTAGGGAGTGCCCCCAGTTCGGTTCTCACCGGGGTGAAGACCCCAGCCCAGTTCCTGCCCTGTGCAGCCCCTTGCCCACCTGAATGAAACTATGTGGAAAAACTGATGATGTGCAACTATGGAGACTGTTCTGGGCCCTCCTCCTTCTCTCTGTCTCTGTCTCTCTGTCAAAAACAAACAAAAGGGGGGAGGTGGGAGTGGGCACTAGATATAAGGTGATGGAAGGGGAACTGATACTGAGTGATGGGCACATAATACAATGCATGAATGATGTGATGTGGACTTGTACATCTGTAAACTAATTGTTACCAACCAATGTAACCTCATCAAATTTAATAATAAATTTAAAAAAAAACCAAAAAAAACCAAAAAAAATTCTAATGTGTCACTCTTTCCTTCTAATATATGACTATTATCAAGCTTTCAAAGTCACAGAGCAACAAAAATTTCACATATAACCCAGTTAAAATCAATGTATGAAATACATTTAGAAACAAATTGTTTAAGCTATCATATCATAATGAAAATATTAGTCAAGATGAAAAGTTATATCCCTATCTTTGTTTTGTACCCTGAATAAGTAGCATTTAAATCATACAGTGTACTACATCATCATTTACATATAAATACAGCTACAGTTCTAATATCATTTAATATCACTGATTTTTAATATCACTGATTTCTTTTCACATAAAATACCTTTTTTACTCACTTAAGAAATTTAGGCCGTTAAGTCATTATCTAAACCTGCAGACAAATTGTTGTTTTTCTACTTACCCACCTAATCCAAGCCCCACTGACAACTAATGGAAAACTGAAAATTACCATGTACAACAGGTTCTCAAATAACACCATTTTGTTTAATGTTCACATTTCATTATAATGTTGATGAGATGTTGTAGGAACTTAGCTCTTGTTTATATCAATTAGCCTATGGTAAAACTGGTTTCATTGTATGTTGTTTCAGCACAGTTCCAAGAACCCATTGTGGATTTTCAGTGAGGACTTACTGTATTCACCAAATATTTATCAAATGAACAAACAAAAAGTACCAAATGGTTAAATACATACCTTGGTCCTGTTGGTGGTTTTGTTCTGTCTTCTTTCATTCCATACAAATGCAATGGCAGCCATAAAGTGAACACCATGATTCATTGAAATGGGTCCCAATAATTCAAGAATCTGCTGTCTCAAGTTCTACAACAATTTAAACAAATGACAAATAAACTAAAAATTATGAAAGCATTAACAACTGTACTTTTAGTTTTTTTTTAATAATATATAGTATGTTTTACTACCTAAATAATAGTACACTTTTATTGTGCTAAGAGATGCAACCTTGGTCATTATAATTCTAAAAGAAAAAAAAAATACCTATAAAATGACAACCACTAATCAGTCAAATGCAAGAGGCTAATCAGTGTAATAATAAGAAAACACAACATAGTTTGGACCCTTAAACAATAAGGGTTTGAACTGTGAGCATCCACTTATACACATATTTTTCTGCAATAAATACCTGTTCTGTTTTCCATCTGTGGTTAGGAGTCGTGGATGTGGAGGACTGACTTTGTGTATTATTTTTCACCATTTTATATACAAGACTTGAGCATTCTTGGATTTTAATAGCCATGGGGGTCCTGAAATCAAGCCCCTATGGATACTGAGGGACAACTTAAGTTTTGGGGAAGTCAAAAGCCGTACATGGATTTTCAACTGCTCCCAAACCCTGCATTGTTTCAAGTGTCAACTATATATGAAATTCAGTTACAGCTGATGTAGATTCATTTACAAAAGGGAAAAGTGAGGTTTTGTATATAAGTGAAATTGAACAGAAAAAGGGCATACTTTAATCCAAATATCATTACTTAGACAAAATTTTGCAATGATTCTAACCCCCCAACAGATGTGTTACCATTATTCTCAAATATAGGAAGTCTGGTATAGGTAACTGAGGGATGTCAATTTGACAAGTGAGATGTAATAATAAACTTCTAAACTTAACATAATTTTCTTCTAAATATAAAGCAGAAAATTTGAAAAATACTTAAGAGCTTAAGGAAGAAAAACTTTCTTTTAAACAACCATTAATCTCCATCATTGTTTAACCATTTCCTTATCTATAGTTTGCCATTAAATAAGGCTATAACAAATATCTTATAAATATATCTTTGCATAAATTTTGATTACCTGAGAATTCATTACAAGGTCAAAGACTATGAAACTTTTAAACCTCTTTGTATGTAAAAGGGATGCCAAAAAAATGTATACACATTATTTTTTAAAGATTTATTTATTGTTTTTGACAGAGAGAGAGAGAGAGATACAGAGATAGAGACAGAGAGAAGGGGGAGGGCCCAGAACAGTCTCCACAGTTGCACATCTTCGGTTTTTCCACATAGTTTCATTCCACAGGTGGGCGCGAGGCTGCACAGGGCAGGAACTGGGCCGGGGTCTCGCGCTGGGTGAGAACTGAACTGGGGGCACTCCCCAGCTCAGCATATGGGTTCACACAGGCCGGGGCTGGGATTCGATCCTTTGTCCCTGGGGCTGCAAAGTGAGCGCCTAACCCACTGTGCCATCCCGGCTTCCCCTACACATTTTTAAGAGATGTTATCTATATACGACTTTTCAAAGTTGAATTGAGTTACAGTAGCAATGTATAGCATGACATTCACTCAAAAGATGGTGTTAATCAAATGAATGCTAGCATTACAATGCGACAGGCAGAACAATCAAAGAAAATGACAGAAGCATGGCTGTTCAAGGAGCACAAGGTCATTTTGAAAGTGGTATTTGAAATTTGAGAACATTGTGGAAGGACAACAGTGGAAGCGTGAGTATGCAACAGAAACTCCAACATACCTAAAAATTGCATGCATTTCTGATAAGTTGAAGATGCATGGTAAGTTGAAATGGCATGAGCAGTGATACAAGTGGACACTTTGGTCAATGTTGCTCAAGCAGTAGTTCGCCGTAATCAGAAGTGTTTGGATGCTGACGGTAATCACTTTGAGCACCTCTTATAATTGCAGAAATTAAACATGACTTGAGGTCATCTTTTGTTATTGATATATATTGAGAATTACAATTTTTTTAAAGATTTATTTTATTGTTTTGACAGAGAGACAGAGACAGAAAGTGACAGAGAGAAAGGCAGAGACAGAAAGAAGGGGGAGGGCCCAGAGCAGTCCCCATAGTTATACATCAATTTTCAACACGGTTTCATTCCACACATTTGGATGAGGACGGTGGAGGACTGCACAGGGTAGGAACCAGGCTGGAGGCCCCCCAAATGGGTGACACGCCCCCCACAAGCTGGGGGCCAAACCTGGGGCCTCCCACATGAAAAGCACACCCCAGCGAGAACCAAACTGGGGGCCTCCCACATGGGAAGTAAACCCCAGTTCAGCATATGGGCCCGCAGAGGCCAAGGCCGGGACTTGGTCCTCGAACCCTGGGGCTGCAAGGTGAGCGCTTAACCTGCTGAGCTATCCTGGCATCCCTAAGTATTACAATTTTAATAGTTTTTTCTTTCTTAAAATGTGTATACATTTTTTTGCACCCTCTGTATTACTAAATTATTTTCCAGGAGGGTTTGCATATGAAATGTCAACATAAAATATCCTTAAAAAAGGAACAAAGTTGTAACATATATGAATAAACCTCAAAAACATTATGTCACATGAAAGAAGCTAGATACAAAAGATCAAATAATGTATGACTCCAATTACATGAAATGCTCAGAAAAAGCAAATCTACACACAGAGAAAACAGATTGCTGGTTGATTGGTATTAGAGATGGGAACAGGGAGTGACTGCAAATGCGTATGAGAAATCTTTGTAGTGATAGACATGTTTGAAAATTAGATTGTGGTGACAGTTTCACTATTTTGTAAATTATTTAAAAAATCATTTTATATATATATATATATATATATATATATATATATATGTATATTTTAAGATTTATTTTTATTGTTTTCGACAGAGAGAGACAGAGAGATACAGAGACAGAGAGAAGGGGGAGGGCCCAGAACAGTCTCCATAGTTGCACATCTTTGGTTTTTCCACATAGTTTCATTGCATAGGTGGGCGCAGGGCTGCACAGGGCAGGAACTGGGCCGGGGTCTCATCCCAGTGAGAACTGAACAGGGGGCACTCCCCAGTTCAGCATATGGGTCCGCAAAGGCTGAGGCCGGGATTCGATCCTTGGTCCCCGGGGCTACAAAGTGAGCGCTTAACCCATTGAGCCACCCCGGCTTCCCCTATATATATTTTAAATAGGTGAAATTTGTGATATGCCTTATCTCAATGAAATAGTTAAATTTATTTGATAATTACCCAATCCATTACAGTGCCATAATGTTACTGAAATTATTCATAGATTCTGAACACAATCTTTGGGAAAGTGCTTGAACAGATTCATGAGCTCCAAATGAAATGTGAATTATCTAACCTTTGTGGCTCCAAGATTAATAGTGGTAACAGGTGCAGATGCAGCGACAGTCATCTTTTCTGAAGAATCAGCTTGATGCAATACGCTCCAAAGCAAGGTCACAGAGGACATGATCATATGAAGGATTGAGAGGATTCCACTGCGGGCTTCAAACAAGTGTTTTTGGTCTACATTAACCAAAAGCTATTAAAGTTGGGGGAAAAAAACATGTCATCGCTTACTCAGGTTTACAAATGGAGACTCATTAAACCTTACTTTTTTTTTTTAAGTCAAATATTTGTGCAGTCTTACTTGGTGATACTGTGTAGTAGGATCCAACAAACAGTAATGGATAATGGCTGTGATCCCTTCTAAAAGAGTAAGAATCATATCTGGTGGAATAATTGGTGCCATCCACAGAGGCCTGAAATAAAATCCATTCATTTGAACACATGTTCTGAGAAAGAGAAGTTCATGTTTTATTAACAGTAATGTCTAGCACGTGCTATGCACACAGTAAGTCCTCAATAAATTATAAATGACTAAAAGAAAAAATTAGAAGATTTTTATATTTTAATCTATATTATCAGTGAGTCACGTTAAATGTAGTAAAAGTTCTGACTAAAAAATTTTATATATTAAAAAAACAAATATATAGCCAAAAAATATAGCTGTTAATCTATATGGTCAGTAAAACAAGTCAGTAAATCTTCAGCAACTATATAATAGACAGCATACCAATATTAAATAATATACCATAGGCAGTTTTCTTATATTTTACATATAGTAGCTGAAGGGGATAAAACCAGAGACTCGTCTACTAAACATCTGGCTAACTTGTGGGAGACTAATTTTAAATATGGCCTAGGGATATAGATGGAATTCGGCTCCAAAACAAGAAATAAAATCATATGGGAAAAGAACCATTTGTAATGTTAGTGTAAAATTTGAGAGAAAACTAGAGAAACCCTTTGCTGACCTTTCTATTACATTTGCCAGCTTAGTCAAGAACAACGTAATTTCAGCCCTAAGGAGGAAAACGGCCTGTTTAAATATTTTTTCCAATTTTGATACTTTTATTGTTACACTTCCTCAGATTGAATTTTCTTTGTTGTGAAAATAATGTATTATTTTTAATCTACTGATACCTACTATTTATTCAAATTGTGACTGACATTAAGGATGATTAAGCAGCCATGTAGCCATATATGTGAAAATGTCAATGATAAAAAATCAATCCTTACCTACTATCAGATAATCCTGTTTCATATTTGTACTGCTGAATTAGATTATCCAAATTTCTGCAAAGTTGTAGTGTCACAGAAACAACCACTCTCTGTAGAACTTTTCCCATATAAGGCAGAGTAGATGTGATTAAACCAATCCATTGTGGGTGCATCTTACAAGCACAGTGTTGATGTAAAGCCCGTATCACTGCACAGAGGAACATGCCTTGACATGTGATTGGCTGAGCATGCAAATACTGAAGAGAACTCATGGGCTGGTGGGGACTGATGTGTTCCAGATCAGACACAACAAAATCAAAACCTGTTTCATTCTCTTCAGGGATAGTCATTACCCGGTGTTCTAGAACAATAAGCCTCTGAAGAACTTTAAGAAGTTGCGACTGGAGTGTGCTGCCATTGTCAAATTCATCCTCTGAGAAATTGATAAGGCTGTCCTCTGAGAAACCTTCTTCCACAGCAACCATGTTCTTACCTGCCATTTTTTCACTATGCCATTTCTGTGCACTAAAGATAGATGACAGCAGACAGTGAAGAATTACTTTCTGAACTTTGCACTTAGATAACATATCAGAGATAAAACTAGGGAAACCCTTCGCTGAGCTTTCTATTACTTTTGTGAGCTCAGTAAAGAGGAGTGTCAAAATTTCTATGCTCATCATCTGCATGTTTCGATTGCCAATTAAATCTTGTGCAGTGACTTTGACATGAGTTGGATAATGGCTACGCATGTAATATAAGCAGAGGGAAATAAGAATTTCTATATACATAGAACTCCGAAAGTTATGATTTGAGTCCACTGGGATGTGACTATAAAAGTCTTTGCCCATAACAGAAATTCGATGTCTGGCCAATAAATTCTGAAGCAGAGACAACTGAGGAGTATACACATTATTTATACTAGTGGTTGAAATGGCATTTACAAAAGCAATAGGGTTAGTTTTCAAGATGGCTTTGATGGCAGAAAAAGCATAAAGAGTCCTTGATGAATCATACAACTGGAGATACAGAAGCACATGTTGATAGAGAGGATGAATGTTGAAATTGGGAGATTTCCGTGATCCTGGAGAACCCATGTCACTCTCAATTTCAGAAATTTCTCCCTCTCCACAGCTATACCAGTTCTCTAAATCCAGACCATCACTAAAGAATACATTGGTTTGTTTGAGTTTTTCATTTGAAGTCTTTTTCTTGTCATCATCCTTTTTTCTGGCAAGTTTTACTTTAGGTTTTGCTCCTGGTTGTTTACCTGACTCCTTAACAATTGTTTCTTTCTCTGAGACTTTTTCTGATAATTTTTCTTTGAAGCTAAACTGAATGCTACTGTGACTCCTCTGTCTATATTTGGTTTCCGTGGAAGCAACAGAAGAGTCATGAAGAGTCTGTGTGGTTCCTGAAATACAAGGTGAGGAGCTGTTTCTGGAGATTCCATTTGCCATGCACTCACGGGCTTCCTCAGCATTCACGGATAAAAACTGAGAATTTTCGGTACTCAGTAAAGTGCTCTGACTCTGCTGAGTGGGCTGATCTTCACTTTTAATCTCCTCAGCTGGATTTCCATCACTGTGTATTGGGGGCATAGCTTCAATTTCTAACTGAGATGCGGATTCTGCTTCAAGTCCACTTACGACTTTACATATCAGGTCAAACACTACCTGCTGCACATCATCATCTGGGGAGTTTGCTGTTGGCATCTGAGAATCCTCTTGGGCATTCACGTTTTCAGGATCAACTTCGTAACTCAAGTTGTCCCCAGTAGAGGACTGTGAACATCCAGAGTCAGAACTCTGAAGTATTTCTATCTGTTGGTCTGGAAGATCAAAATCAGATACAACCATTGGAATTGTCTCACTGCTGGTACTTAAAAGGGAAAGTCTGTCACTTAATGGATTAACAGTGAGACTAAAGTTCTCTATTTCATCCATAGTAAGTGGCTTTTCACAGTTTCCTTTAGATGCAATGAGTTCTCCTTGGCTTACTGGCATATGAGAAAAATAGAAAAGAAGGAAAAACATAAAATATATTAAAAGAACTAAAATGTACAAATATAGACTGAATTCAAGATTTTAACTCATTAGTCTCAAAACTTATATTTTCCAGTTAATATCATATTACTATTTTACATCTTTTAAGTTAGACAGTTATATAGATAACTACTAACTAGAATTTAATAAAGATGATTCAACAATAGAAGGCCGATTATTCAACTGAATTAAACAGAACAGCATACATTTAACAGTTAAAATATAAAAATTTGCCCTTATATGCAAATGAGACATGCTTTTACTACAGTTCAAAATTTTAGTATTTTTTTTCTCCCTGTGTGATACTTCCCTTCAGTTATGCTGTCTCTAAGAAATCAAATAGTTTGGTATATAGTTAATGTATAAATACATAACCACCTTTAATAAAATTCAAGAAACATTTATGAATTATCTAGTGTAAATAAGGCTCTATACCAATAGACAATGAGGGTTAGAGAAGGAAAAGACGTCATTACTCCCCGTAAGGAGTTTTAAATCAGTAGGAGACTGCAAATACATTAATCTATTTCTATACTTTTTGGGGCACTCTTTTAGAAAGGGTGAAAGGCTTAGTTCTACATGAATGATACAAACTGAGTATTATTGAACTCAGGGAAAGCATCATGATAACATAGTAAAGTATGAGACTGATTTCAGAAGAGGTGAGAATTCAGCAGATAGGCATGAATTACAGTAGTAGGTAAAGTAATAACACAAAGGAACTGTGGCTATATGCAGGATAAGGCATATTCTTAGAAGATTCAGGGGAACCAGTGAAGAGGAAGCTGGAGAAAGGAAGCAAGGCTCTGTAGAAACACACTGAAGTTGAAGTAGGTATATGATAGTTTAGTTCCAGCTTGCATCAGTCATTTATCAGCCGTGGACCTTTGAGAAAGCACAGCTTTCTAAGAATCAGCTCCCTTTTCAGTAAGATTAACCTTTTACTACTGACCTCACAGGGTTATCTGTTCAGAGATACAAAGGAAATATGTATTTTGTCCCTAACGTATAATAAATTAATCTAAGGGGCCATATCACTGAATTACAGAGGGCATCACTTGAGAGTCTATGAAGTATGGATTTCATAGTAATGAGTATTTATCAAACATTTATAATATGCCATTCAGTGCACTAAACATGTCACAAACATGATATGATTTGAGAGGTGTTATTATTCCCATATTACAGGTGATGAAGATTACTATAAATTCCTAGTAAAGTATCTAAGGAGCCTTTTTGGGCCAGGATTGCTAAATAAAAGCTAAAGGTATTTCCACCAAAATTAAAGAAATGTCTCTGAGTAAAGCAGTGCTGATTCTTCCCCTGAAAGAGTTAATTGATAAGAGAATCCAAGTCCTCTAAGATGGTCATTGATGAAGTACATTTTGACATGGCCCACATGAGCATTGCTAGTACATGTAGAGGGGAGAAAAGCCCATGGAGAAAATCTCACATTCAATTATCTTGCCAATCACTGTTGTGTTCACGTCTCACTTTATTTTAATAACTTAATTCTAAATAAAGATGTTCTACTTCCATGTGATATTCACCATTGCTGCATGCAAAATTTTGCATGAAATGCTTGTCACTCTCTTCTCCAGGATAACAAGGAACCTTATTCCAATACTGTTCTGCTTGCACACGCTGCACTGAAACCCTCTGAGTTTTTGGATGAAGCAGGAGCAAAAGCAATGGTTCCAAAACTCTCGCAATATCATGTCTTTGTAGGACTTGGTTCAGCCAGGCTTGTCCCACCGAACTACTAGAACCATCAAGACTGTTAAGGCTATCTAACATGATGAACAGTGACCTATCAAAAAAACAAATAATTAGAAACACAACACCTACTTTAATTGTAACACTCAAATTTTTTTAAAATTAACATTATTTTAAGTTGTGTTTCTTATTTTGAATTAACTATTTTAGACTAATCATACTTCAGGATAACTTTTGACCTGACCATTTTAATAATTTTAATCCCTACAGTCTCAGTAGATACAACAGGAAAGGAGAAAACAGTCTTTACCCTTTTTGTATGTATAATACTTACGTTTCCTGAAACTTCACAAGCATACATTACTCTTATACTACTAAACAATAGAAAAAAACAACAACAAAACCTTAGAAAATTAGTCTTGTTTTAACAACATAGTCCTGTTCATATCACCAAATACTGAACCCCTTGCATGCAAGTCAATACCATCTCTATGTTGGTCCATGCTGCTGTGTCCACTCACTTTATGAATCAGAACTATGTGCTTAATTCAAGGAAAGACTTTCTGTGGAAGGTATGAAAGTTTGGTTTGGAATCAGAAAACCCAAGATTCAAATCTAGGCCATGTACTTTATCTTATGTGTGGCTTGGGCAAGTCACTTAACTTCTCTGGGACTTCACTGCCTTACTTATACAATGAGGGGAAAATGGTTGTCAAATTAGAGATGGTATTTGTAAAGGGCCTAGGGCCTAGTTCTTATAGGGGTTCAATAGCAGATCATTTAAAGATGGTAATGTTGCTTGAAAATCATCAGCTGAAATAACATCTAGTAGAAGACACATGATCCTCAGCTGAGCTTTAGCATAGTTAAGATTTGTGGCCACGTCTATGATACCTGCTGGTTGAGACTGCTATCTTATAAATCTAACTTCCAAGAAATTAATGCAAATCTTATGTTAGGGATATTAGTCATCTAAGTAGCCTAGCCAAATAGTAAAACTACTCTCAAGCAGCTATAGTTTTTTTGAATCCATGGATGGGGTTTGTCAGTATTTCAGGGTTAGATTTTGGTAATTTCAGATCCAGTCAGAAGACTGACAATAATTGCTAGGCCAACACTTACATAGTTTACTGTTTGTATATAATTTCTCTGAATGTGAATATAGTTTTAAGAAGCCTGTATCCATTGCTGTATCCCTGACACCGAGAATGGCACCTGCCACATAGTAGGGGCTTGATAAATAGTTGTTCAATGAAAGGGCACTGGATGCTTCAGAGCTAGAAAAGAACAATCTAGCAGATAAATAAAATCTGGTACATAAATAAAAATGCCAGGAAGCTGGGATGGCTAAGCAGGTTATGAGCTTGCTTTGCAGCCCCAGAGACCGCGGATTAAATCCTGGCCCTGGCAGACCCATATGCTGAACTGGGGTGTGCCCCCAGTTCAGTTCTTGCCGGGGCCTATTCAGGAGGCTCCTGGTCCAGTTCCTGCCCTGAACAGCCCCATGCCCACCTGTGGAGTGAAACTATATGGAAAACTAATGCTGTCAACTATGGAGACTGCTCTGGGCCCTCCCCCTTCTCTCTGTCTCTCTCTGTCAAAAAACAAAAATAAATCTTTTAAAAAAAATGCCATGCATTTTAACATAGCTTAGATTTTTAACAATAATTTATAAATTAATAATTTATAAAATCTGTAAACTGCTATTGACCATCCTTGCCAAACCAGGATTCAAGAAAAGAAACATTAAGATATCTGACTGTAAAATTTGAATACAAATATAACTAACCTGTCAAAAGAACGTGCAAAAGATGAAGACTTATTTATATGGAGATCTCTTGTTAGATGCCAAAGAACTGCAAACTTTGCATGTGCTTCCATCCTTATTTTCTGAGGAGTAATATAGAAGATTAAATTACTGTATTCTCTTTTGAAGATATTAAGTGATTTTAGCAAAATCAAAGCATCTGTTTAAGAGAAAGCATTATGTTCAATGTTCCTGGTATTCTACTACACATTGAAATAAACTTAAAATTTAAGGAAGTAGGAAACTAGTAAATACCGGTACTTTATATATGCAATATATTAAATGTAAATGATCATCTCACACTGCCTCACAAATAATTATTTAGTTCAGACTAGGTAATCAGTTTGCTACATTATTGTATTAGGGTGGGCTAATAGTTTGCCTCCACTGTAATATTTTTTGTTATTATACATTAGCTATGTCTGGATATAACCAGACCTGTGTAATCACATGGTATCTCCCCTCCATCATTCTTGACCTTGCATACACAGACACTTACATTTTTCACCTAGCACACATCGAAATGGTAGTGTTCAGACGTTTGGTTTAAATAGCATGTTGTTATTAAAGTCTTAACAGAGGAAAAAATTCCTCTAATTGAAATTCACAAATGAATGCAAGCCATTTATGGCAATCAGTGTGTTGAGGTGAGTACAGTAAGAAGCTGGGTAAGGCAGTTCAGAGATGGAGAAGTGGAGCAAGGAGACTTGAGTAACAAACCATTAAGTGGAAGGTTTATGAATACAAGTGATCAGTTTCAATGAGACTATGTTGAAGAACTGATCTATGGAAATTATCACATCAAACAAGAAGAAATTGCAGGTAAATTAGGAATTTCTAAGGAGAGAGTAGGATACATTAGTGTTCTTAGATTCCACAAAGTTTGTCCCAGGTGGGTACCACACATACTGTCTGATGAAAAGAAGGCTGAAAGAGTTCGCATTTCTCAAGAACTCTTGGGCCATTTTGAAAAAGAAGGTGAGGACTTCCTAAAGAAGATCATTACAGGTGATGAAACTTGGGTCCATCATTATAACCCCGAGAACAAAAGGCGGTCCGTGGAATACCGCCATAAGGCATCACCTCAGCTGAAAATAATTCAAAACTCAGGCCTTGGCTGAAAGGTCATGTTGACTGTCTTTCAATTTGAACACCTTTCCATTTTATGTTTGGGTGAAAATGTAAGCATCTGTGTGTGCAAGGTCAAAAATAATGGAGGGAAGATATCCAGATATGTCTGATGTAACAAAGCTATTACAGTGGAGTCAAAATTTATCAGCCCACCCTCATACAAAGGTGATGGAAAGAGCTAATGATGTGTATGTCATCATGCTATCTTGAGTATAGGAAGCACTTTCCTACCACCATTTTAATACATTTAGTAGTCAGATTTGATTTTACTGTATTATATAATTTATTTTGCTCCCAGAAATTATATATTAATTTCAAAGAACTTATCATCACTTATAAACTTATTTATTAGAATGGAAATTTTAAACACCACAAAAATTATTTCTATATGACAATTATTACATTACTTTTGGGATTATTTGGAAAAGATTAAGTGTTAAGATAACAATGTGAAAATAAATTATTTAGAAAGACCAGCATTTGGTGGTATTAAATAATAAACATGTATTAATATAAAACAAGTAGAAATTATAATACTATAATAATGTTTATAGTCTTTCTCAATACCTATAGAATCTTTCAAGTAAAAGCCCCCTCTAAAATCAGGAATTACTACTGTCTGGATTGCCTGTGATAGATCAGAGAAGTGCTGGCTTCTCCTGTGGGCTTAATATACATAAACCAATACAAACTTGTAAAAATAAAAGTAAGTAATAACAGGTATTTTAACTTCTTTCCTGGATGTATAGTATCTTCATTAAGACCTAAGTATTTCTTTTCAAATTAAATGTTACACAACTAAACAGGTGCATATTTTGTTTTAAATATATACTTAATGTAAAACAAGTTAAATTAAAATACAAGATTTTATTTAAAATTGTATTTGTGAACAGTTTTAAAAGAATGTGAAGCTGAAATAGAATTTTAACATATTTTAACATATAACTAAGCTTTTCATTCTTCTTATTTACTTCATCAGTTCCAACTTCCTTACCCTTCCAGATATTTCATGTACTCAGCACAATGCCTTTTTGAATATGACCCATTCAAATTCACTAGCACTGAGTTCTATTTTAATTAGGGCACTCCACTTCTAAAAGGTATTTAATAAAATCTTCAATTTACAGTACAGAGCAGATGTGGGAAGACCACAAAGTTCATTAAGTTACCCTAAAGAGGTCAATCAGAATTATTGATCCAGCTTCTTTTCAAACTCACTTGCAAATTAAGACATCTTTATTCTAATTGACTTATGTACCACTTATGTATATATCAGAACACAAAATCTTATTTTTGAATATTTAATAATCTCACATATTAGCATTCTACAGCTTATAAATGTAACTTAACATATTATTTCATTGCCCATATATTAATGTATCCATCAGTTCCATTACGGAGGCCAGATTTCTCTTTCAATACCCACAAGAACTTGGACCAGCAATAACTTTAATCATCACTACCCATAACTGATGTCCCGAGCCAAGAAATAACCTCAGTATTTGATTTTGGATTGCTTGGTTTTTAATATTACTGATGCTTCTGTAAAGAACTTTCCTCTGAAAAGAATATATATAACACATTTATTTTAAAGATATTAAGATCATTTTGAATGAACCTACAGTTATCTCTTATTCAGATACTAGCTGGAATCACTTTCCTAGAGTTTCCTTAATTTATATTTTGTTATAATAGGAGTGGGGAATAGACACAGAATAAGAATAGAAAAATTTACCTTATCTTTATGGGTTAACTGCTGACTTATCACATCCTCACAGATGCTAGAAGAAGGAACCAAGTTATGTAATTGATAAAAGAGTTCCACACTCTTTTGGTGGTGCTGAGGTGTCCTATCTCCCAGCTGGTCCCACAGTGTTAAAGCTACATGCTATAGAAAAAGATGTAAAAGTTACAGTGTTACAAAACCATAAATGAAAATTCATTAACAAACATTTCCTAGTGGTACAAACAAGTACTGATTGCCAGATCTGGAAGGGCTTTATTACTCGTTATGCCACTAGGATGAGATTTCAAAGTGTGTCTTTCCATCTGCCTGCTTTCTGGTCATCTGGGCCCTTAGAACCTCTTATGATGCACTTTAACAATATTTATTTTAAACATCAGATGTGTAAGCACTTTCTGCAGAGCCAAAATAAGTCCCCATTTCTCTATCTTAGTAGCATTTAGTAAAGTGATACCAGAATACATTAGCTTGAAGATATAAATCCCACATTTAATACATTAATATTTACAGTTATGTTACAAGTGAAATATAATTCATAGTTCAAATAGCCAAACTACTTAAGCCATATAAAATAGGTCATAAGTATTTCAGAGCTTCATGTATTAGCATACTATTTGATTATCTCTAACAGCGTTAATAAAAATGCAACAATCTTCAGGGTTTACCACCATAATGTTTTAGAAGTCAGCTCTAATCTAGATCTGAAGGGGCAAAATGACTTGAAATCAGATAAGAAATTTACTTTTTATGTATTTAAAACCTACCTGCTTAAGATGCAATACAATTCAGAAACTTGATGTTCATTTTATGTGGAGAATATGATCTGTACTGTTGTGACAGAAATCAAACTGTGCATTTTTTTTTAAGATTTATTTTATTGTTTTTTGACAGAGAGAGACGGAGACAGAGAGAAAGGAGAGGGCCCAGAGCAGTCTCCATAGTTGTGCATCATCAGTTTTCAACATGGTTTTGTTTCACATAGGTGGGCAGGGGCCGCGCAGGACAGGAACTGGGCTGGGGGCCTCCGGCATGGGAGGTGAGCCCCCTTGAGCCAGGGGCTGAACCGGAGGAGTGGGGTTGGGGGTGGGGGAGGAGTGAGAACCAAACTGGGGGCCTCCCAGATGGGAAGCACACCCCAGTTCAAGATACTAGTCCACATGAGCCAGGGCCGGGATTCAATCCTCAGTCCATGGGCTGCAAAGTGAAAGCTTAACCAGCTGAGTCATCCCAGCTTCCCTGTGCATTTTTTTCTAAGTGTCATATATACCACAGATAATAATCAGACAATGTACAGTCAGAAAAACTTTTCCTGAGAGTTTTGGGGAGCTGAAATTGTACAAAGCAAAAGTGCCACAACCACTTCATCTGGAAATAAGTTTTACTATATAAGTGAGCTTTTTTTTTTCCACCAAAATTCTTTCCTCTGTGGCTTTAGTGTCTTAATATTTGTCATTCTTTACCCTAATACCTCCCCTTTATTTATCTTTTTTCTCCCCACAAAACTGGGGACAAGATGAACAAAACAGTACTAATAAAATATAATGCCTTTTTCTATACACTATGACAATTATTATATTTAAAATCTTTTCTATGCAAACCATGTCAAGTATCATCTTAGTCATGTATGTATTTCTTAGAATTTACCTTGAAAAATTCAGTCTTCTCAGCTATGTACCTCAAATTGCCTGGAGTGAGGGGAGGTCTAATAACCACAGCTACCCTTCCTTGGTTTGGACTCAAGGGTTGTGCAGGTTCCACACTGTTGATGTTTTCCCCAGTGACCATGGCCACAGACTCAGTCAATCCCACCAGGTCCATGACTAGTGAAATAGCAACACTCTGCACCCTGAAATCACTTGCTTGCCTGCAAGCATTCATCAGAGTCTGCAGCCACAGTGGAGGCTGCACGTGCTCCCAGTCTGAAACAAAAGACAGAAGCCAACAGAGTTCATCACACTAAACCTTTCAATCACACTATGCTCCAAGTAAATTTAACAAAGGAAAGCAACTCTACTTAATACCTTTCAGTCGTGATCTGATAACAAAACCTAGTTTCTCACCTAGACTAGAGCTTCAAGAAAATAGAGCAGCAACGAGAATTTCATAAATTTTTAATATGTATTTTTCTTATGCCAAGTAACGCAATCTATTTTCCTGTTTTGAAAGACAGTATATTAATCAAACATTATGTAGCAATCACTGCACTATATGTATATACATATAAAAAGTTAAAGGTAAACACATTTGATATTTGTTATAACAAAGAAAAACAGTGGACCTAAATGTTACATTACTTTTCTCCAGAAAAAGGAGTTAATTTCCTTTTTAGCTCCTTACTCACTTGTGAACTGTGAAAGACCTCAAAATCACAAAATTTTCCAACATATTAATCTCTCCATAATGACATCATTTCATTATTAAAAAAATCTATAAATTAACACTTTAAAAAATTAACTGTCTTAAAAAACAAAACAAAACCCAGTTTTAATATTTGCGTGCTCCTAAATAAATAAATAAACCACCTATACCATAGAAAATATTTAAATATAAATAAAACAAACTATCTTACCAGTTTCTAATTTTTCAGAACATAACTCTGAGGTGTGGTTCCCCTCAGCAATGTAAACTGGGAAACTTGAGCACTCCAAGAAGAGCTGGCAGGCAGCAAGGAAGGCAGAAAGGTATTCTTTTGAAGATTTTTGTTTACTGGTGTTTCTCTCTTTTACATCTCCATGTGAATCCCTGTCCCATTTTGAAGTCTCTCCTTGCTCTCGGCTGAGATCCCCATGATGCTCTGTAGCTAAAGCCCGAGAAAAGGAGTTGTTCTGAATGATGTAGAGGTTGATAAGTCTGGTGAGAAACTGTTGGACATATTCCAAACAGCACTGCATTGCAGTCTTTTGGGGTGTCTTCCCACTTCGGGGTGCTGTCCCCTGAGTGACTATGGAAGGGGGCTGAATGACGGTTTCTTCAGATTCCACAGTGGAGGCGGTTTCTGTCTCAGAGGACATGCTACCAATTGGAATGGCAGCTGCTCCCCGTCCCTCACTTAGTTCTCTATCAATGTCATCAGTTACGTCTGCTTGATACTGTATAAACTCAGTGAATCCACTCTCTGATGACTGACTGCTTGGTGGATTTTCTCCATCTTCAAAGACTTCAGTAGGATTTTCAAGAGAAACTGATGATACCTAGTAGAAATTTAAATAACAAAACAAAGGCTGAATAGCTAAGTGTATATATTAGAAATTAAAAATTAAATATGAACACATTTTGAGAGTCAATTTTAGATTACATTATTCACAATGTAGTCTACATATTTGGTTGAATCTTATAATGGTTTCTACAATTGACTTATGTGTCTATGATAGTCAACAGGAAATACTGATAATTTTAATGAATACATTAAAGACATTCTAATTTTTCACTACATGCATAGTATAAAGTGAGGTTTTTAAGGGCTAAATACGTGTATGTACAAACCTCAGGATCCACATCCTTGTTTTCAAAGACAACTTAATCTACTTTGAAAATACTTTCCTAATTTCTAAACAATGCAATTTTCCTAATGTCTAAAACAATGCGAGAAATAAGACATGTAAGGTTTAAAAAGTGGTATTTTTTGGGGAAGCCGGGATGGCTCAGTGGGTTAAGCGCTCACTTTGCAGCGCCGGGGACTGAGGATCGAATCCCGGCCCCGGCCCGTGTGGAACCATATGCTGAACTGGGAGCTCCTCCAGTTCAGTTCTCTCTCTCTCTCTCTCTCTCTCTCTCTCTCTGTCAAAAATAAATAAATAAATAAAAATATATTTTAAAAAAGTGGTATTTTTAAAACGAGCTATAAAATATAATAGGTCAACTATTCAGGACCACGTGAGTGTGAAATTTCTGTCTGTAATGTGTAAAGCACTATTTAAATGTTTGCTATTAATCTGACATCCTTTCAACAGTTACTGAACTTATATTATGTGCCCAGACACTGTATTAGGTACTAGGAATAAAAGGACTAGTTTATAATCTAGAGGACAAGATAAGAAACAATTAACTAAACTATAAACAAAAAATGAATCAGCTATTGCAGTAGAGCTGAAATGGATCAACTATTCCCTCCCTATAATATTAGGACAAACATAAACATCAAGCATATTTTAGTATAAGTAAGCAAAAGCTGTATGTATCATGAATTTCTTGGTTGTGACAGAGCAAAATTTGAATTTGAATAAGATCACTAAAGATAAATGCTCTCCTGCCACATTGTAGAACCTCACCCAATGTTCCTTGCTTCAGTGAATCATACCACCATTCATCAAACCAAGAAGACAGAAACCTAGACGGGGATTCTTGGTGCCTTCTCCACCTCTCCTCCACAATTCCTCTACATCTACTTCACTATAGTGGTTAAGGGTGCTGGACACGAGTCAGCTAAGTTTCTGCCACTTACTAACTTGGCAAGCTATTTAACATCTCCAAAACCTACTTTGTATAACCGAGATGTCACTAATTCCTATATTTTACAGCTGCTATAAGGATTAAGTAAAACGTGATATATAAAGTACCTGGCATAATACCTGACACTTAGCCAACATTCAATAAATGTTAATGATCACTCATTACCCTTAACACTCCATTCCTACATCTTCTCTATCTTTTCTCCTAAATATATGGCTAATCCATCCATTTCTCTGTCACCCCACCATCTTGTTAGCACATGCTACCAACATCTACTATTGCAGGTTTCCCCATATTCATTTTTGCTTCTCAGATCCATGCTCTATACTGCAGCCAGAGTAATTTTTCTAATACACAAATCTGATTGTCACATGCCCTTTTCCCTTGAGTGTTTCCACTGCTCCTAGAGTAAAAGTCTTAGTATAGTGAAAAGGCTGTGTTAAGACCTGGCTCCTGCCTACCTCAACAGCTGTATCTCTCTCTCCCTAACTGTTTGCACTGTGCTCCTGTTTCTCTGAGAGCCTCTGGGGATGGTCTTTCCTCTGTCAAGCACTCTCTTCTTTCTATCTCACTCCTACCCCAAATTCCTTTAGGGTGTCACTCAAATAAATCCTTTCTCAAAAAAGCCTACCTTGGCCCCCAATCTAGGTCAGGTCATTCCATTTTCCACATTCCTACCACTCTATATTTTCCTCCATACACTTATCACAGCTATTATTAAATGTGTATTACGTATTTGCTTAATGCCTGTCTCCCAGAAAGGAAGGGTCGAGAAGGGCAGACACTCTGCCTAATTCACCTCTGGATACGTAGTGCCTTACCCAATGTGAATGCTGAACGAAGAGAGGCTGTTTCCTCTATTTCAAAGGTAAGAAAACTAAGGCTCAGGGAAGTTAAAAACAAAACAAAAACTTGTTCAAGGTTATAGTAAATACGATTAGTAGTTAGGAGAGCTCAAATTATGTGATCCTGACCTTCATGCACTTTTCACAATAGCATATCACTGTATCTATAACAGTATGAGAAATTTTCATACTATAATGCCAAAATTAGAGGTGGCTATCAGAATTGAATTTATCAATTTTTTTTTCCATTGAAATGTTAACCACCACCTAAAATCTGGTATTAATACATTTTTAAAAGTATTTATATGGTAAAATTGTCATTAGCTTATTACTGTAAAGTTATTTTTATACTGACCTTTTTTATACAAGGATCATAAAACACTGGATGATATTCCATTAACAGAATTCAAGCTACTAATTCAGTTAAACACATACATTTATAATATTTACTTGTATGGTCCATATTACAAATAAAATACAATGTCTTTTTGAAAACAGAAAGGAATTATGTGTTTTGGACATTTGGGTATAGAGATCTAATATACTCATTTCACAAAAAATTAACTAAGTGCCTAGAGACAAAATTAGATTTATAATTTTTTAAAGAACCATTCCTTCACTTACACTTTCAAAACAATACAGAAAATACCCTCAGCTTTCAAATATGATCAATTTTCAGACATCTCAGTGAAGATATTATCATTGTGCTTCAGTAAAAAGTAGTAAAGAAGATATAGGCCCTGGGAACATAGAAGAAAACCAGAGAGATAGAGAGAGAGAGAGAGAGAGAGAGAGAGAGAGAGAGAGAGAGAGAGAGAGAAAGAGGGGGAAAAGCATACTCTAAGGTTAATAAACCACTGTTTTTTAAAAAACTATACTAATTGTATTTCTTTTATTATGAATTGATGTTCCCATTTACCTTACCTGGACCCATCAATAAGTGAGTGTCTCCAGATGTTTTCTACATAGTAAATATTCACATATTTGAATATGCTACTGAGAGAATGCTAAGGCCCTTTCTCTACTCTCACTAACTTCATTCAAATAAAAAGCAAAGCTTCAAAAGTAGTTAATACTTAGTTTTATTTATAAGAAGATCCTTAGAGGCATAGATTAAAAAACAAAAACACAAAATGAATTTCTCAACAGAATCATAAAAGAGTATTACATATAAATAAAAAGCATGGGAAAGCTGGGATGGCTCAGTGGGTTAAGCACTCGCTTTGAAGCCCCGGGTACCGAGGATTGAATCCTGGCCCCGGCCCAGGCAGACCCACATGCTGAACTGGGGTGTGCCCCCAGTTCAGTTCTTGCCGGGACCTATGTGGGAGGCTCCCGGCCCAGTTCCTGCCCTGTGCAGCCCTGTGCCCACCTGTGGAGTAAAACTATATGGAAAAACTAATGTCAACTGTGGAGACTGCTCTGGGCCCTCCCCATTCTCTCTGTTTCTCTCTGTCTCTGTTTCTCTCTGTCAAAAATCAATAAAAATAAATCTTTAAAAAAATATAAAAAATAAATAAAAAGCAGATAGGAAGGAAAGTGAGAAAAACTGGTTTTAATTTACGTAGGATAAGCCTGGGATATATTTAAATTGATTGAGAATTAGTAAAGTTCACTTCATAAATGAAAAGCAATATATTCATGTATAGAAAGACCAAGAAAAAAGTTTTTGGATTAATACTTGATGGGAAAGGTCGTATGAGATCATTCTGACAATGTATTTTGTTGGGCTGAAAATCAATAAAAATGGAACTAGAAGAAAAACAAGAACAAATATATTGGATTTAGGTAATAAACCTTATATACTAGAAATTTAAAAGTTTTGCTTTAACAAATTTTAATATTATAAACCTGAAAGCCTTTTTTATTTTTTAAAATATTATTTTATGTATTTTTATTTTTGAGAGAGAGAGAGAGAAACAGAGAGACAGAGAGAGACAGAGACAGAGAGAACTGAACTCGGGGAGCTCGCAGTTCAGCATATGGTTCCGCACGGGCCGGGGTTGGGATTCGATCCCTGGTCCCCGGCACTACAAAGTGAGCGCTTAACCCACTGAGCCACCCTGGCTTCCCCCTTTTTTATTTTTTTAAAGATTTATTTTAGTGTGTGAGAGAGAGAAGGGAGGAGGAAAGTGAGCCCAAAGCAGTCTCCACAGTTGTACATTAGATGTGACATGGTTTCCATTCCACACAGGTGAATGTGGGGTCATGCAGGGCAGGAACTCAACTGGGGGCCTCCCACATGGGAGGAGAGAATGTTCACTGCCTTGCCATCCGAACGGTTACCATTTGTGCCACAGTTCAACATATAAGTTTGCACAGGCTGGGGCCAGGAATCAAACCCCAGAATTCGTGATTCGGAGACAACTACTTAACTGCTGGCATCCCCTAAACCTGAAAGCTTTTAAAGGTTTATTTTTATTGTTTTGTTTTGTTGTTTTTTGACAAAGAGAGACAGAAATAGAGAGAGACAGAGAGAAGGGGGAGAGCCCAGAGCAGTCTCCATAGTTGATAACATTAGTTTTCCATATAGTTTCTCTACACAGGTGGGCACGGGGCTGTACAGGGCAGGAACTGGGCTGGGAGCCTCCTACATAGGTCCTGGGAAGAACTGAACTGCAGGCACACCCCAGTTCAGCATATGGGTCTGCATGGGCCAGAGTTGGGATTCGATCCTTGGGCTCTGGGGCTGTAAAGCGAGTGCTTAACCCACTGAGCCATACCAGCCTCCCCACCTGAAAGCTTTAAAATGACTGATTTTTTCATAGGTGTTTTATTGGTGTTTATGTAGAATATTACTGCCAGATTTAAATTATTATAATTCTATTCAATGTCATAAAGCATTAAGAATTTAGAAGATTGAGGAGAGTAAGATTCTCGATTTCAAGAGCATGTAAAACATTTAGTATATAAATATGAAAAGAACCAATAAAGTTTGTGTTATAAACTTCTTTCCAATGTAGTTATTACTAGTTACATGTGGCTACTGAGGACCTGAAATGTAGCTGATACGACAGAGATATTAATTTTTTTTTTTTTTTATTTCAGGTGTTTCTGATAAAAATTTAGCATGTGAATGAAGATGTGCTATAATTGTAAAATACACACTGGAATTTTGAAAATAATATGAGAAAGAATATAAAGTATCTAATTTTTTATATTACGTTAATTTTATATTAATTACATGCTGAAATAATAATTTAGCAACAAATGGCTAAATAAAATATAATTATTTTTCACCTGTTTCAAGATTTTTTTTATTGTTTTTTGACAGAGAGAGACAGAGAGAAGGGGGAGGGCCCAGAGTAGTCTCCATAGTCACACGTCATTAGTTTTCTACATAGTTTCATTCCACAGGTGGGTGCAGGGCTGCTCAGGGCAGGAACCAGGCTGGAGTCTCCTGCATGGGAAGCATGCCTCGTGAGCCAGAGGCAAACCAGAGGCCTCCTACATAGGAGGCTTTCCCCAGTGAGAACCGACCTGGGGCACACCCCAGTTCAGCATATGGTTCTGTTGGGGCTGGGATTCAATACTCAGACCCTGGGGCTGCAAGATGAGCGCTCAACCCGCTGAGCCATCCCGGCATCCCCATTCACTTGGTTTTTTTTACTTTTTAAAAGTGGCTATCAGGGGAAGCCGGGATGGCTCAGGGGGTTGAGCGCTCACTTTGCAGCGCTGGGGGCCCAGGATCGTATCCTGGCCCTGGCCCTTGAGGACCCATGTGCTGAACTGAGGAGTGTCCCCAGTTCAGTTCTCTCTATGTCTCTGTATCTCTCTCTGTCTCTGTCAAAAACAATAAAAAAAAATTAAAAGTGGCTATCAAATATTAAAATTACATGTTGCTGGCATTACCGGTATATTTTTTCTTGGAAAGTACTGACATAAACAGTTAAACTGCATTAGAGCTAAAAGCCTGCAAGATAATCTACTGATAGATAACACTTGGATCTAGGTAAGATTCAGTAATATTCAAATGTTTATGTTAAGTGATTTTACTCAGAAACTGTTTTGCTTTGAAGAAATATACAGTTGATATTTGAACAACATGGGAGTAGAAGGAATGCTGACCGCCCCACACAGTCAAAATCTGAATATAACTTTTGGTTTCCCCAAAATTTAACTACTAATAGCCTACTGTTGACCAGATACCTTACTGATAACATTAACAATCAATTAACATATATTTTATGTTACATGTATTATATACTGTGCTCTTATAGTAAAGTAAGCTAGAGAAAAGAAAATGTTAAGAAAATCATAACAAAAAATATGCATACTGTACTATACTTATTAATACTGTAAGTTTACACTATCTGTCAGTACTTACATCAATATTGTCTCATATGTTACAAAACACTGTAGATGTATGTATGACTAATGTAAGATATCAAAATGAAAAGACAACTTAAAACAAAATTCATATATATTTACTGGTGTAATGATTCATGCCTAACAAAGCAGCAGCAATATCAACGTTTCATGGGTAGCCTAGTGCAATCAATATGGTTGCTTCATTAGAAAATTTTTATGGCATACAATATTACAGTTATATTCATAATATAGAATTAGAAACATTGTTATATTATTTTTTAAAAAACCACTTATCTGTGATGATTGGCTGATATGCAGTTTCATCAATTATAAGAGGCATACTGTACAGTAATATAATTTTTTGAAAACAGTTATAAAACAGTAAGAAGGGGAAACCAGGATGGGTCAGTGGGTTGAAAGCTCCCTTTGCAGCTCCGGGGACCGAGGATTGAATCCCGGCCCCAGCCCATACAGACCCATATGCTGAACTGAGGTGTGCTCCCCATGCGGGAAGCCCCCAGTTTGGTTCTCATCCCCCCATCCCCCAATTCAGCCCCAGGCTTGAGGAGGCATGCCTCCCATGTATGCAGCTCCCAGCCCAGTTCCCTCCCTGTGCAGCCCCCACCCACCTGTATGGAACAAAACCATGTTGAAAAACTGAGGACATACAACTATGGAGACTGCTCTGAGCCCTCCCCCTTCTCTCTGTTTCTGTCTCTGTCAAAAACAATAAAGTAAATCTTTAAAAACAAAACAAAACAAAAATACATATGTACACAATATTTTTTTAAAAAACAGTAAGAAAACTAGCACATTATTAATATTAAATATTACTCACCTTATGTCTATGTACAGATAGACTTAACACTCCCATATAAGGCATCCACACAATGTTCTAATCTACATGATGAATACGGAGACGATTATGGTGATGACACAGAAACAATTCCTACAGTTGTTGCTGTATGGTTATTAGATTTTTGATATGAAGAAACTCACACACATACACAACAGATAAGTTTATAACTATGGCATGATGATTGGTTAGTATTCGTTAAGTAGAATTATCATAAATGTCTTCATCCTCATCATCTTGAGTAGGCTGAGGAGGAAAAAGAGGTGTTGGTCTTGCTGTCTTGAGTATTGAGATGGAACAGGTGAAGGAGATAGAAGGCAGGAGAGGCAGGTACATCGGGTATAACTTTACAGAAAAACTGTAATTTCTGCCTGACTTCTTCGCTTTTCATTTCTTTAAATGTTCCAATATGGTAGTACCAATACTTCTTCCATTGTTTGCTTTATTCAGTTTTAAATGCCTGTATCACAGACAGGTCCATGTCATAAAAGAAATCAAAAGCAGTCTTTAATAATTGGAACCCTTCTGCCAGAATGCTAATGTCAATTTGTTTTCTGGTACTGCTTCTTCTATGTCTTCCTCCTCACTGTCTGGTACTAGTTTGGAAGCACTCACCATCAAGTCATCTTCTGGTATTAATAATTCCTCTGGTGTGGTGTCTATTAGCTCTTGAATTTCTCCAAGATCTGTATCTTGAAACCCTTCATCCTCCACCTTTTTACTATATCCACATTGTCTTCCATGATTTCCTTGATTGGCTCTGTTGTAAATGTTGTGAAGTTATGCACAACATCTGCACACAGTTTTCTCCAGCAGGAATTTATTGGTTGGAGCTTGATGGTTTTCACGACTCTTTCTATAACAATGGCATCTTCAATGATGTAATACTTTCACTTCCATGATGTTCCCTCTATTGGGGTTCTCTTACATAGTGTTAATCTTTTCCATAGAGAACCACGTGTAGTGAACCTTAAAGGTCCTTAAGACCCCAGGGTAAGTAGGACACTTTAATGCCTTTGGTGTTGAATGCATGGGGTTCTGAGTGGCCAGGGACACTGTCCAATACTGAAAGAACTCTAAAAGGCAGTACAAGACTGCCTTTACTTGGAAGTTACTTGCTGATCCAGGGACAAAGCACTGATGGAATTGATGCAGAAAAAGGGCTCTCTTCTTCTTGTGCAAGCAAAAAGACCGGCAAGCTGAGCCATCCTGGAGGTTACCAATTGCATTGCAGTTCAGCATATGGAGTTTTGTGTGAGCTTGGGCTGGGAATCAAACCCCAAACCTCGTGATTGTGAGGCAAGTGCTCAACCACTAAGCTACCCCGAATCCCTTTCTCCTGTTACCTTGACATTTTGTTTTATTCTTTTAAGGATTTATTTTATTGATTTGACAGAGACAGACAGACAGACAGACAGACAGACAGCTAGAAGGGGGAGGGCCCAGAGCAGTCTCCATAGTTGTACATCATTAGTTTTGACATAGTTTCATTCCATACAGGTGGGCATGGGGCTACGCAGGATGGGAACTGGGCTGGGGGCCTCTTGCATAGGAAGCACACCCCTGCAAGCTGGGGGTCCCCCACATGGAAAGCACTCCCCAGGCCAGTGCTGAGCCAGGGGCCTCCCACATGTGAAGCTCTCCCAGTTGGAACCAAACCGGGGGTCTTGCACGTGGGAAGCACACCCCAGTTCAGAATACGGGGCCATACAGGCTGGGGCCGAGACCTGATCCTCGGACCCCGGAGCTGCAAGGTAAACTCAACCCACTGAGCCATCACACTTTCCCCGACATTTTGTTTTAAACCAAACTTCTTTCTAATATTATCAAACCATCCTTTGCTGGCATTAAATCCTCCAGTTTTAGAGCCTTTATAGACAAAAAGAAAATACATGCACTCGCAGGTCATATACACTTATCAAGTATCTTCCCATATTTTGAACTTAGTGGAAAAAGTCAAATAAACTCTACAATAAAAACCATGATTATATAAAAAAAAGCCTAGCATTGCCCAATCTGTTTTCATATCATGTTCAATGCTTATAAAAACTTATCAGTATGGGTTGTGACATCAAGGGGCTGGATCATCAATGGACACATTAAACACCACTGTGCCCGTCTTTTTAAACACTGAGTTTAAATATTTATCTTGATTACAGTGATACCTTGGAATCCAACTGCCCCAAAACTCGAATAACTTGGAACCTGAACAAAATAATCAAGCAAAATTTGCCTGGGAATCCGAACGCCAACACGTTGTTAATGTGGGACGTATCAACTGTATGGCCCATAGCTTTACCTGAACGCCCACTTTTGTCTTGGAACTCAAATGTTTTGGAACACGAACAGGGATGGATTAAGTAGGAATTCCAAGGCATCACTATATTCAGTATTTGATGCTCTTTTATATTTTGCATTTCACTGCCTCATCCTAATCCAGGCTTTAGGTTTAAACAGGAATTAATGGGATGCCAGGATAGCTCAGCAGTTGAGCGCTTCCCTCACAATCACAAGGTCCAGGGCCAAATCCTGACCCCCAAAACCCCACACGCCCAAACTTGGCTCCACTGGCAACCACCAGGATGGCTCAGCAGTGAAGGCTTTTTAGAAATGGGGAGGGCACAGAGCAGTCTCCATAGTTGTACGTCACTAGTTGTGATATACTGTAGTTTCATTCCACACAGGTGGATGTGGGGCTGTACAGGGCAGGAACCTTATTGGGGGCCTCCCCCATAGGAGGTAAGAACATTTACTGCCATATCTGCGGTCACCAGCTGTGCCACCATTCAGTATATGGCCGTGCACAGGCCAAGGCTGGGACTTGTCCACCAGACCTTGAGATTGCAAGGCAAGCACACAGCTGTTTTTTGTTTTTGTTTTATTAAATTAGGGCGACATTGGTTAGTAAAAATTACATAGATTCCAGGTGTGGAATTCTATGGTACTTCATCTATGTGTTACAATATGTGTCCACCACCCAGAGTCAGCTTTCTTTCCATTACCAATATTTAGCGCCCCTCCCTTCTCTTCCATTCCCCCCATCCCTCCTCTCCTACTCCACCTCTAACTTTACTTTTTCTTGATTCATATTGGAATCTATAGGTATGCCTTTCTGACAACAATCTTGTGCCCACATAAAAGCTATATTTTCAATACAAGATAAAAAGGTAATACCTAGGAAATGCTGGGATATAGCTCAGCAGGTTGAGTACCTCTTTGCAACTGCAAGGTCTGGGGATCAAATCCTGACCCCGGCCCATGCAAACCCATATGCTGAACTTCGCCACAACTGGTAATTGCCGGATGGTGGCACATGTTCTCACCTCCCAATCAAGAGGCCTCCATTCAGTTACCATCCTGCATGGTCCCACATCCACCTGTGTGGAATGGAACTATGTTACAACTAATGATGCACAACTATGGAGACTGCTCTGGGCCCTCTCCCCTCCTCTTCTCTCTCTCTCTCTCTCCCATTCTCCCTCACTTTCTCTTAAACAATAAAATAAAATCTTAAAAACAAACAAACAACAAAAAAGGTAATTCACAGAAGTGCAAGGTTTTTGGTCTCGCTAGCACAGTTGTAGCAAACGCTTCACAGATGCCCCCCACCTCCCAATTTTTTTTTTTTAACCAGGGGTCCTTATTCTGGATTCATTTATCTTGAAATGGCAATCATAGATGCAGACCTCAATCTATGGTACATATCAAGCAATTCAACTTTTTCTAGTACTTCAAGCATCACTAGTGGCACTTTGTATGGTTCTCATGGTGTTATTCAAGGTTTATGGTATTGTACTAAACAAGATGAAAATAGCACAAGAACCGTAAGAGATCACTTTTTACTGCAGTGTGCAATTTACTGAACAGATGAACTGCTCATGCGCAGATGGTTAGTGTTATATGGCATTTTAAGTGGATAACTTGCAACACTTGAGCTCACTGCAATAGCAACAGGATATGGCTACAAAATTATTACAGTAGGACAATGTACTAGTTAATTTTACGAAGTTATAATTTTATACTGCATCTTTGTTTACAAATTTTCTCAACTGCAAATGGCACCATGTACACGTGATCTGTGTGTACGGTAAGTTTTGATAACTTTTTGATAACTTTTTATAGATTTGTGCATATTTTATAGTAGTAAATGATCAAATAGACTATTAACTACATATATTTTATACACTCATGACATATTTGTGTTTAAGATTTATTTTATTGTTTTTGACAGAAACAGAGAGAGACAGACAGAGAGAAGGGGGAGGATCCAGAGCAGTCTCCATAGTTGTATGTCATCAATTTTCGACATGGTTTCGTTCCACACAGGTGGGCAGGGGATGAGAAGGGTGGGACCTGAGCTGGGGGCCTCCTGCATGGAAGCCATGCCCTCTTGAGTCAGGGGCTGGACCAGGGGGTGAGAACTGAACTGGGGGCCTCCTGCATGGGAAGCACTCCCCAGTTCAGCCTATGGGTCCACATGGGTATGGCCTGGGATCCGATCTTCAGTCCCCAGGGCTGCAAAGCGAGTGCTTAATCCACTGAGCCATCCTGGCTTCCCTGATATACCTTTTTCTTAATATTCTCAGGTTACATTATGAGTTTACACAATTCATTTGTGAGTTTTTTCAAATTGTCACAAATCTCCAAAATTTTATATTTATTGAAGGAAATCTGCATATACCGGTAAGTGGACCCAAGCAGTTCAAACCCATGTCGTTCATGGGTCATCTGTAAATGGTCTAATACCCAAATTAATAGCTAACATTACCTTTTTGTCTTCCCATTCTTTAACTGTGTTGTTCTGCCCACTTGGAAACTGCAAAACACCCCTAGTGCTGGCAGATAACAGTGGAGGTTGAACTTTGCTAAGGATCTTTGAGCAGAGCCTGAGTGAATCTGTGAGTTCAGACAAGTGCATTGTCTGGAGATGGCTTGTCAGGGCAGAAATCATCCTGAGCAGCAACTGGGGCAAGTGTTCTGTCTGAATTTCAATATAAGTCTCCTGAAAATAAAAGTGAAAATGACAAATGTTTAAACAATGTGTAACCTAAAAAGTTATGTTATTTAATTTCTTTTTAATTTATATATTAACAGAAAAGAAAATAATTTTACACATTTATAATATTTTATATGTATCATGCTCTTAGTTAACAATGTATGGTCATTTTATTATTGACTTATAAAATTTGTATTCCCAAAGTCTCAATTTAAGTATTTCAAAACATATGTTATAAATAACTCCAGTTCATTTTGTACATTACTAAAATTATAACAAAAGTGAATACAATCATTTAAAAACAAACAGGCTGAATGTCATACCTGACACAGCACCCTCATACTTCTAGTAGGCTTCAAAACGAGAAAACAAAGAATTGAAGACAGAAAAGATAAGGGGAAAACATTTCCAACATTACTCATTTAATAGAATCATTAATGAATATAAATGCAGCATTAGACCATTACACACTAAACATTTAAGATATCAATTACATGTAATTATGAAATATATACCATGTAATATATAATACTTGATTAGGTAATATGTATCAGAGGACAAAACGCTTGAAAGATTTTATGGAAAAAGCTATGCCGAAAGGGAATAAAATCAATATAATTTTAAAGAAGAAATTTACTTGAAGATAAAGGTTTTTCTCTAACATGAAGCATTCAAACCATGTTAGATTTCCTCGACATGTCTTACCAAGGTGTTCTTACCAAAGAAACTATATCCAACAAAAAATCCACCAGTAAGCAGAAATTGGTCAGTTGTAATTCAGATGACTCACTACTATCTCCAGGTCCAATCTGAAGTCGGGCGTTCAGTGTTTTCCTAGAAGGATGAAATTCACTTTACCAAATATACTATCATGTGAAATGAATACAGGTGACATCATTGTAAAATGACCATAAAATGAGGGTCAACATTGGGACATACACAGTAATGTTCTTGTGATGAGGTACATTAACTTTCCCCCAGAATACTATTGTACTTCTATATGGAAAATTCCTAAAGTAAGATTCTTAGGTTTAATCTCTCATTGTAATTCCCATCCTGTATTTCCTAGTGTTCTGGACAGATCACACTTTTTGGGGACTTACTTCCTATTGCTCCCACAATAGATATTATCTCCTAGTTAAAATGGACTATTTGCTGCTTGATTTCTAACCTCAGGGTCTTTTTTTTTATACCAACTTGTACTCCTGAATTGCCACCCTCCCCCAACCTCATGCTCTCATACTTAGAATGTACCCATACATCAAGGTTTGAGATCAAATGTTACCTCTTCCAGGAAGCCTCTTCTGATCTAAGTAGTAGAGCTCATTACTCCAATATGCACATCAAATCATATTAATCCTATATAACCATACATTGCCCTACACTCTGAAGACACAAAATTAAGAATATGGTACAGTCCCTAAGCAAGAAATCTAAAGACAAATAAAAGTAACGATGTGACAGTAAAGGAAAAGTTCATTCTGATGAGAGATTTTAGGGAGTCATGGAAGGCTACTGAATGACAGTTGTGTAAGACTTTACCAGATGGGCAAGGGGGAAGAATATTTTAGAAGAAAGCACAAGCGAAGGAGCAGCAACATGAAAGTTAATGTATGTTCAGGGAATAGCCCAGGTTAGCTAAAGAAGGTGGATGTGTGTATTTGTGAATACAGAAATGAAGGCCAAGTAGCAAAAGACACTTGGCATTCCTACCACATTTCAATCTCCCTACTAAGGCATTTGTAACTTTTAATTTAATACTAGGAATACCCACGTGCATGTCTTACTTGTTTCTACTACAAAGTCTTTGAAGACAGGGACCATCTTTATGCCCAGCGTAGTGCTTTTCAACTGGGTGCTTCTACCTGTTGAATTAATAAGCAAGCAACTTCCTGAATCACTAAATAGTCAAGTAATGTACCATATCAGCATTTATATTTTTTAAAGTTTTCTAATCTTGAGATTGAACATGCTTACTTTTTAACTATGTGCTCCTGAGGCTTGAGAGGTTAATCTGGTTCTGAGAAGATTTAGGCTAGAATATAGACAGAAGTTCTATTGAGTTTCACTAGTATTCTTGGATTTGCAGAGCAGTTTTTAAGCTTTGTGTCCTAATGGATGGAGGGCTTTTATTATTCACTGGTGACAATATGGATGATTCTATTAGCTTTAAAAACAAAAGTGTGATACTAAGGAATTTTTTGTTATTCAGAGTGGGAATAATTTTGGGAAAGAGTGCTGAAGCACCAGCCACATTTATGCTATTTTCTCTACAACAAAAATAAACTGGGTTACTATAGAGTGGAGAGAAAAAGATTTTATGTATGCTGGCAACTAAATAGCATATTTCTAAATTCCTCTTTTAATTCCCAGAGTATGTGATCAATAATTCTAGAGTGACAAGGTAGAGCCAGATTAAGGCTATTAAATAATTAACAGTAGTCAGTAGTAGTAGGTAGAGTGTATAAGAACTTAAAAAAAACAAAACTACAAAGAAAAGTTGGCTTTGAATGCTATTAAATTAAAATGAATAAAATAGTTTAACATACCTACAACATTCTTCAAACCAACGTGCAACATAATCCCACATATAATAAGGCTCAAAGGAATTAAAAAGAAGGTTGGCAGTTTTAATCAGCTCTGCTGTTTTCTTATTTTCCCTTAATTTACTAAAAAAGGAAAAGAAAAACAAACACTAATAAATATTAACATTTATTTTTTCAAATTTAAATTTGAGCGTAATGTTGTTGGGGCAGTACCTATTCCTAGACAGTTGCTAGAAAACTTGCTAGTGAGAAAATTGGAAGATATAATTTTTATATATTGCCACTCTCCCTATTACTTTATGTGTAGTTATTTTTCCAAATTTGAGTTTTCGTAATTCAAATAATGATCAAGATCCAAAGTTAGCCTTGCCTAAAAAAAAAAGCTATGCTTCCAGCAAAAGAACAGAAAGTTATTTTTGAAATACTTTGAGTCCCTCTTAATTTGGCACATATAAACTAAGTAGTGAACCGATTTTAACAGTCTTGATTCTAAAATAATTTTGTCTGCTTTCCTGTGCTGTTCAGGATTAGGTTAAAGTGGTTAAATTTATGTTGGTGAGTTTCATATTATTATTCTTAGCATGAAAAACAACAAAAGCAAAAATAACTAATACTGTATATAGCCAGTATTACTGAAGACTTATGAGGAAAAATAACTTCGTTATTTCAAGTGGGAATCCTTTAGCCTATTCATTACCCACGAACCTACCATCTCCTGCCAACCTCCTTACAATGAAAACAATTATTTTTATATATAATGAGGTGTTATCAATACATCTAGCAAGTTGCAGCACAAAAGACCAATTAAATACTCTATGAGGCAATGTATTATCAAGCTGAGTGTATGAAATAGAGTACCAGGTTAGTCAATATTAACTTCTCAAACAAAAATTACAGGGTATCATATTTATATTTATCAGAAAAAACTGCCTTAAAATGTTTTCATATATAAAAGTATGTTTTAGGAAAGCCCAGGTTATCTCTAGTCTCATCAAGGAGACACTAATGAAATGCAGATCATGTAAAAGAAATTGTAGTCTTGGAACTTTTGTCATATTAATATAATAGATGCAACTGAAAAAGTGGTAGGCTGCTTAAAGTAGAGAAGAAATGAAAACCTAAAATTTTGTCAACATGTATCTATCACTGACTTGGAGAACAGGATATGCTAATTCTACCTGAGTTATCCCAGGCATTAAAAAAATATCTATTTATAGATATACCTGAAAGAAGACATAACCATACCTTGAAAAAATTTTCTTTAAAGAATACCTGGTGCCCTTTAATACCTTACATCTGTGTTCAAGTTTTTTTCTGATCTATGATTTGGTCTCCCAAATGTGTCAAGTCACCAAGAGACACTACCTCATACGAACAACCAGGCCTAGTTACCGATTAAGGCAGAACTCCTATTATTAACTGACATGTGGCAGTTAACCTCTTGTGAGTTTGGTTAAGTGTGAATACATTCCCTAGAATCTGTATTTTCACATTAACTGCTAAAATTTAGTTTTTTATACTGATGAGGCTGAGAACCAACCCTGGAACATGGTGGTTCTGCTTACAACATAGTCATGTAGTAAATGCCTGTTTGAAAGATCAATGCAATTAATTATGAGAATTCATAGTACAGTGATATTTTAAATCAAGTTTATTCATTAGGAAAACGAACTTCATAGAGTAGTATCCACTTTATGAATATTAATAAATTAGGACATCTTCATGTCATGTTTACTATTTTGGTAATCCACCTGCTTAACTGAGCATGATCCTTGCTGAAAGGTGGTTCCATCTGAAGATCCAGCTCTGCTTTGCATTGAGAATATAATGTTCTGAACACTTCAATTAGGACATCTTCTAGAATTACAGGTCCTAAAATTAACACATATATTAAAGATAGTAATTAATTAGCATTAGCAAATCACAATGATCTGAAAATTGGCCCAATTAAAGGATGCTTTAAAACGAGTATATTTTTTCCTTTATTTTTATTTTTTTTGTTAAATTTATTGGGATAACATTGGTTGGCAAAAATTACATAGGTTCCAGATGTACAATTCTATGTGACATTGTCTATGTATTGCATTATGTGCTCAACCCCAGAGTCAGTTCTCTTTCCATCACCATATATTTTATGTCCCCTCCCTACTCCCCCAACCACCCAAAGCAAGTATAGTTTAAAATAATTTCTTTTTCCAGAAGCTAAACTTCACATTTCAAGAAGTTAACAGTAAAATAGTTAACAACTGAACAAATTTTAACCATGGGTTGACATAACAGAAATTACAGAATCAGAGAAATTGGTTTTGCCTGTTAGTAGCTCTATTACATTGGGTAAGTTATTTGATTTTTTTGACCTTTAGTTGCTCATTTGGAATGTGGATAATATCAAACTTACAGGACTGTTGTAAGAGTTAGGAAAAATATTTGTAAGGTGGGAAACAGTTCCCATTATATAATGAGTATTCAGTAAAGATAGTAATATGACTACTATTGTTAGCTAAGTCCTTGGATTCTGTGAACTATAAGGTAGTCATGACATATCATGGTTCAATTTCAGTAACTTAATCAGGATTAAAAAGACCTTAGATAGCATCTTTAAAATGATGCCTCCACTACATACTCGTGCATAGTATAGGGTAGCTATACAATAAGATATTGGATGGCTGTATATCTGTATTTTCTTAACATTCTAGAGTGAATGTCAGGTAAAAATTTGCTGAGAATTTGTAATTAAAGCCCACCCCCAAATATAGCAATTTTACTCAGTTTACTTTTTATTATGAAATCATACAAAACCATATGTGACCTTATGCCCTAGGACAGTATATATTACCTAGCTCAGGTTTGTCCAGTAAACTGATTAAAATACGAAAAGGTTTTAGATCCTGCATTAAAGTGCTCTCTTCTCCAAATCCATTTACTTGTAAGATCCCCACCATTGCCTTGAATTAAAAAAACAAACAAAAAAAACTAGTTATTTAATTAAACAGATTCAAAAATTTTTATCTAAATAAAAATATTTCTAAATACAACCATATGAGATTTATATTCTCTATTGCTTTCCTAAAGCTTTTTCAACAAAGTTGGTTTTTTCTCTCAGCTAAGGGAAAAAATGTTAAATTAGTTTGTCTTGAGAGAAGACATAAATGTTTACATTTTCTCTATAAAAAAGTAAAAAGTTAAAGAACAATTTAGAAAAATGAATACATGAGTTATTTGCCTGAAAATTAAAAATATTTCTAAGATCATCAACATACCCCAAATTATGTCATATCTTATGGCAGTATCAGTTAGTAATTATTTTCCCACTAGTGACTCAAAAATCAACTATATTCTTAAAGCTTCATTCATTTTTTAAATTGTTTCAGATACCATGTGTTTTCTTAGTTCATGTTGAGATCTCCTGACTAAATAGTATTGAAGTAAAAAATAATGCGAAATAAACCTACAGATTGTTTGAACTTTCTACTACAATAGTTTTGGCAAACTTTTAGATTCCTGTTGCAACCCAAATTTCCATGGGGCTGCAAGGAAATAACACAGGTCCTGGCCCATTTTTGAAAAAGCTCCAGTTTTCATAAGGCACAGGAAAGAAGCTGCAACAATGTTTTAATGAAGTCATGAAAACAAACAAAACTCTGAACTTATACAGAACGAAGTTTAGCTTATGATTACTTATTTTATCATAGTCATTTCTTGTTAGAGTCATTTTTAGGAAATTTGTGACTCTTGTTGTCTCCTCCCCTTCAACTGAGAATTAATTCAATGAAGGCAGGACCTTGTCTTACACTTGTTGAGTAACTCTAGTGGTCAGGGAGTAACCAAAACTAAAATGAAAACATTTCATTACCTGGATCAACAATTGTTTTGAAAAGGTAGTGAAATAATAAGTTGCATGTTCCTCAGGATTACTGTGTCTTGTGCTTCTGGGTCCTATGATAGCACCGTTGTTATCAAAACCTCCATGGAAATAAAATGCAAAATAAATTAAAATGAAATTCTCAAAATTGTTGTTCACTAAACACCAAAACTGCAAATATCTCAAAAACAGCACCAAACACTTACCAATTAGTAGCCCAATCAATGTCAGCAAGAGAGATCATTTTAGATAGTTTAATAAAGGGAAATCAATTCAATACATATGTATCATTGTATTCTTCCAGAATTATTCTGGTTTTATTTTCCCCCTAAATCTTATAAATAGTGAAGTAACTGAAGATTCAGAAAATCCAAATTTAAGTGATATTGTGTTCTCTTACTCCAAATGGTAAGGAGATATGAAGACAGGCCAAATACTCACAAAAAGTAGGGAAGAACTGGCTGAGGGGAAGACTAGTCTGATGTGTAAGATAGTAGTACTAGTCCTGATTCCTTCGATGACTTCAAAGTTTTAGAAATTATGTCATTATTTTGATTATTAATTTATCTTTATCTATATAATTATAGAACAACTTTAATTTATAAGGGCAAAATAATCTTATCAAAGGGAAAGTACATGTCCTATGGATTAAAACGGCCTTTTCAAATAAGAAGTTTGTGAAATTTATCTATATAATACACAATATTATTTATATTACTGTCTGTTAAAGCAAACTTTTAGTTTCTTCATTTCAGACATAAATACAACTTGATAATATTTAGTGTAGCAAATTTCCCTCCATCTTTTCCCAGGTAAGACCATACATACACATCAATACCTACCGAGAAGCCAAGCATAAAGTCTTCGGTTCAGGGACATATCCCTCCTGAGTACTACATGAAGGGCTGCTGACAAGATCCTAATCATATCTGGTCGAGTGGCCTGAAAAAGTTAAAAATGTGGTTGTATTTAATCACATACAAAAACATATATTTCCCCTATTAAAAAAATAATACCTGTTAATACATATTAGGGGTTAGTCTTGTACTTTCATATAACAGTATCTCAATTCATCTTTCAAACTCAAGCATTATCACTGCATTTTACAGATGAGGAAACAATAAGAAAAGTTAAGTAACACAGCTGTTTAGTTACACAGCTGAAACTATAACTGAATCACTGAACCTCTGGTTTAAAATTCTTTGTCCTATCCAATATTAACAAAATCTGACACAAAACAGAGAAAATAGAGCACTAAAGAATAAAAAAAAAAAAATCTCCATCAATTTTTTTATTTCCTTTTCTTTTAAAAGTATCTGGCAATGTTTCAAACATACAGAAAAACAAAGAAAACAATATAATGAACATTTTTATACTAATCTCCCAGCTTTAAGAACTCTCAACCTTTTTTCATTTTACTCCACATCTTTTTAAGAGAAATAATCCATTTCTTCTTTACATCTTTCTTAATAGCCCTAAGTAGATGTTCAGAAAACAATTTTCTAAAGGAGACCTGGTTTTATTATATAAAAGAGGTAATGTTAAAAAGAGAAAAGGCAGCTAATTATATTGCTGTTAATTTTTACAAGATAATCATTTTAAAATCTTGGACTCTGAGGGTTAGAAAGTAATGTGGAAATCAATTAGTCCAACAACCCCCCTAGAATAAAAGACCAGAGCTTCACAGAGCCTAAGCACTTAGCTAAATTCAAATGCATGCCTGGTTAGTGCCCCAGTTGGTTAGAGAATTGACCTACTTTTTACTACACTATGCTTGATAGTATTAGAAAGAGATTCACTTAGCCTATTTGTTTTGAAAGAATTTTAGAGAAATAGTTGAGATGTTATAGAACACAAATCATTAAGAGCTGACAAAGTCACTAATTTAAATACAGATGAATTCCATTAATCTAAGAAATTCTCAAAGTGTGGTCCCTGAACTCTTAAAAATCCCTAAACCCTTTCAGGAGGTCCACAGGTAAAAATCGTACTCATTACCACCACCAAGAAAGTACTGCCTGTTTTGCTGTGTTAACATTTGCTCTAATCATGTAAAAGTGGTTAAAACTTCTGGCATCTTAGCAAGAGAAATAATAGTATAGCAGTGGCATCCACTGTACTTACAGTCATTTTTTTTAACGTACTTTTTTTTTTAAGGTTTATTTTATTGTTTTTAACAGAGACAGAGACAGAGAGAGACAGAAAGGTAAGGGTCCAGAGCAGTCTCCATAGTTGTACATCAGTTTTGGACATGGTTTTGTTCCACACAGGTGGGTAGGGGCTGTGCAGGGTGGGAGCTGGGCTTGGGGCCTCCCACATGGGAGGCATGCCCCCTTGAGCCAGGGGCCAAACATGGGGGGAGAAAACCGAACTGGGGACCTCCTGCATGGGGAGCACACTCCAGTTCAGTATATGGGTCCACATGGGCTGGGGTCGGGATTCGATCCTTGATCCCCAGGGCTGCAAAGCAAGCACTTAATTCACTGGGCCGTTGCAGCTTCCCCCATATATATTTTTTTAAGTCGGTGATAACATACAGTCTGTTTTCAAAATTTAAAAGAATCTACAGAAACAAATATTTTAATTGTTAAATTTATTGAGTGACATTGGTTGGTAAAAATTACATAGGTCCCAGATGTACAATTCTACATTACACTGTCTATGTATTTTTTTATTGTCATGTACTTGCAGTAAAAAAAATAAGTTAAATTAAATTTAAAAAGCCAGTTTCACTTAAGAATGCCTTTGATGAAACAGCAAAATTTATTTTATTAAATGCTGGCCCTTTAGTACATGTCTTTTAATATTCTGTGTTATAAAATGAGAAGTACACAGAAAGCACTACTGATATACATTGGAATATGATACATGTCTCAAGGAAAAGCACTGGGTTGGCTGTGTGAATTGTGAGCTGAGCTGATCTAGCTGCTTTTTTTTTATAGAATATCACTTTTACCTGAAAAAAACAACAGACACAAACTATGATTTTTCAGATTTGAATAATTGACAGGCATTTTCTCAAAAACAGATAAAGTGAGCCTGTCACTTCAAGAAAAACAATGTTCATTGTTACAAATAAAAGTTTAAGCTTCCAAGAGAAAAATCAGAATTCGAAAAATTTATATTTGGCTTGAAATTGTATTGTGTTGAATTAAATTGGCTTGAAAGATTTCCAATACATAAAAAATTTTACTGATGAGATCAGTGATGACAGTCATAAATGTGAGTTTGTTATTGTATAATGAAATGTGTTCACATTTGGAAGATTTGCATAAATCAGCATTTTCCAAATAACAAATCATGATGTTACAAAAGAATGTATGGGTAATAGAGCCATTCAAAGTGCAAAACAGACCAGTAGATTTTAATGGAACAGAAAATGAAAAGTCCATTGATACGATTTTCGATTTCATATTGCAAGAAATTTTTTTTAATTACAGCTTGTCCAGTATTGGTATAATATCAAAGAACTATTTTAACAGAATAGACTAATGAAATACTCCTTGTTTTTCAACTTATATAGTGTGAGATCAGATTTTCTTCATATACTTCAATCAAAAGAAAAAATTACAACAGATAGAATACAGAAGTGGATATGAGCATTCTGCTTTCTACTGTTTGGCCAGACATTAAAGAGATTTCCAAAAATATAAAGCAATGCTACTCTATTCACTAATTTTTTTAGTATGTTGGAAAATAGTTATTTTCATCAAATGTTGTTTATATTAATGTGGGAACTGTTACTGTTACTTTTATATAAATCAGTAAATAGTTAAAAATTTGTCAGTTTTAATTTCTAATATGATGAAAACAAAACAAAACAAAACAAATGGGTAGATCTAACCTACACAAGCAAAAGATTTTTTAGGATCTTCAATACTTTAAAGAGTGTATACGGGGCCCGAAACCAAAGTATTTGGGAACTGCTGTTCTAGCTATTCAATATCAGATATGTAGATTAGAAGAAATATTGTTAACAAAATCCTAATCTTACTACTCTCAAGAAATTAAAAAGTCACATCTTTATTACTATTAACATCACTACACATTTCTAAAATGGAAAATATTTTTATTATAATTTCAATTAAAGGTGTGTTAGTACCAGAGATTAGTGTCAACTTTCCATGTAGTAAGTAAAAAAAAAAAAGTCTAACAACTCATCAAATGCTGCAGTTCCTAATAGCAATCATTCTTTTGGAATAAGTTAATAAAGGCTCTCTTAGGTTACAATCACAATACTTCTAAGTGCCTATTATATGCAAGACACAGAAAAAAGGAAAGTGGGGAACAAAGACAACTTTGTCATGATCTCAGGTAATCTGATAATGTGGTACAGTAATGGAAGAAAGAGTGTTAGAATTGGGTCTGGGTGGGGTATATAATTTAAAGAAACATTCAATATAGCTATCATTTTTCATAATACAAATTATAGAAGGTAAATCTTGAGAAAAATCTTTGTTGGTAAGGATATAGAAGTGGTAGAGTAAGAAAGTGATAAAGAAAGTTCAGGCTGAAAAAAAGAGTAAGAATCACTGGTCTAGAGAGATTACACATTAAATTCTTCCCAATTTATGTCTACAATGACTTAATTCCTCAGATCTTGGCGAGTCACACACATATCAGCATACTGAAGGACGAATAACAAATGTTTGGAAGGAGGAAAGAAATGGGAAAGTTTAAGAGTAAAGGTCAAGAAATTTTTTCAGTAAAGGGCTATAATAAATATTAGAGCCACATTAATTTCTCTGACACATTTCTTCTCTATCTTCTTTGATAAACTTTGTGTAGGCTATTTGCCCAGCCCTATTCTAGTAAATTTGGACCACAGTGAGATGTCCCAGGCAGTGTTTCTGTAAAAAGCCATTATAAAGGACCCCGGTATAAGGATGGAAAGTCTCCAAATAGAAACGGGCGGTGGTTTATGTCCCAGTGAGGGACAGTATAGGCAATGAAGTATAAAATACTTCAATTATTAATAGTTCAAGTTCAAACTGAATAAAGTAATAAAAAATAAGCGTAACCAATCATAATGAAAATTTACTAGTTATCTACTAACCATAGTTCTTACAAAAATCTCAAATAATAGTCTTTTCTACAAATGACTTAAGAAATAAACTTACTTTTTCAAGATAGAAATTCTCTATATCTTATTACTTCTGTTGGGTATGCAGCTCCAATTCTCAATGCTTACATATTGGTGCTCTAAATCACTCCTCATTAAGGTTTAGAAATCAAAAGAATTTAAATGACTTCTTTAAAAATAAGGACACTTCTTAAACTAAGTTCCAGGAATAAAATGCTTCATTCATGATTTAAGTCAGTTGCTCTCTTTTGCAATAAAAGTACTAGAGAATGTCACAGTTACTAAATATTTGGTTTTCAAATTCAGCCAACTCTGCTAAGTGTCTGACAAAAAATCCTCTATTCACAAAACCTTGAGAAGATAACATCAGGACAGAGGTAAGAACTGGGTAGAAGCCCTGGATTTTAGAATCTTGGCTCACTCATAACTAGCAATGAGTCCCTCCTGCTTTTATAAATTAGAATTTTTTTTAAAGGTATGAAATAATCTATTTCAATTTCCATATTCTTACCCAAATCAATAAATCTTTTTTCTTCATAAATTTCACAAATTCCACTCTTTTAAAAGGGATTTATTTTCTATGTGCTGGTTTATAAGCAAAAGAATCCAACTTAAAAAACAACAACTATACATCACAAATCTATGATTTTTCTAAAAGATGCCATATATTAGCATTTATGTTTTACCTGACTCATGTGGAATGGAAAACAGAAGAGGATGAGGTCCAGTGTGCTTCTCTGTACAAGTACACTTGAGTCCTGCACTGAAGTACTTACTGCTTCTACCTGAAATAAGAAAGCCTTTAATATCTATTGTCTGTTAATTTACACTGGGAAATATGTACCATGAAAATGTAACAACTCTTCATTTTCTGCCATAAATAAAAATATGATCCTGAGTATCTTATAAAAAATTAAATGTATTTTCATTATTTTGAATAAATATATTATGATAGTTCAAAAATTAAGGTGCACAAAAGAATATACAGCAAAAAGGTTCTCTCCCATTTGTCTCCTAAACACCCAACTTGCTTTTTGCAAGTAACCAATATTGCTAGTGAATGCTTTCTGTAGATGTAAGTAAATAAAAACACATATACATGTATCCCAAACTCTGCCTTTTTCATTTAAAGATATATTTGGGAGCTCTGTCTGAATCACTACATAAAGAGCTTCATTGCATTTCTATGGCCACTGTTTTATAGATAAACCCTAACTTGTTCAATTAGGCTCCTAATGATAGACATTTTTACTGTTTGTAAACATTTACTATTATAAGTAATGCTGTAATATACTTATATAGTGTACAAATACATCTATCTGTAGGATAAAACCCTCAAAGTAGAACTGGCAAATCCTAGGTATATGCATTTGCAATTTAAATAGTGAAATACTTTCCATTGAGGTTATATATATTTATATTCCCATCAGCTAGGTGTGACAATTTTTTAAAAAGATTCATTTTATTGTTTTTAATGGTGAGAGAAAGAGAGAGAAAGAGAAGGGGGACAGGCCAGAGCAGTCTCCATAACTGTCCCTCATCAGTTTTCAACATGATTTTGTTCCATATAAGTGGGTGGGAACCTCTCAGGGTAGGAGCTGGGCTGGGGGCCTCCTGCATGGGAGGCATGCCCCCTTGAGCCAAGGGCTGAACTGGGGGTCTCCCGCATGGGAAGCATACCCTAGTTCAGCATATGGGTCCACACTGGCACAGGCCCAGCGTCGATCCTCGGTCCCCGGGGCTGCAAAGCAAGTGCTTAAGCCGCTGAGCCTGGCTTCCCCCATAATTTGTTTTTTCCATGTTTACCCATGCATTTTTAATTCCTGCCAATCTGATGTATAAAAACTGGTATTTTGATGTACTTTAAATTTTATTTTTCTTATACATAATCTTGAGTACCATTTCATATGTTTGAATTATTTTTATTTCCTTTAGGTTAATTATTGGTTCAAACCCATCTTACTACTTGATTGTTAGTGTTTATTTATAGCAGTTCTTTGAATATTAGGGAGATTAGGCCTTTCACTGTAATGTGTTGCAAATAGTTTTCCAATTATGGCATATTATGTTTAAAGAAATTTAAAAAGTGACATTTAAAACTTCCATTAAGTCATTTAAAAAATTGTAACAATACATTTAAAGATCTGCATAAAAATGTTATAGCCATTTTGGAAAATAATTTGGCAATTTTTTATAAACTTGAACATATAGTAGAAGAAAATGATGCAGCAAATCTTTGTGATTTTTAGATTAGAAACAATTTCTTAAATATTATCTGACACCAAAAGCACATGGCAAAAAAGAAAACAAATATATTGAATTTTATCAAAATTAAAAGTTTTGTACTTGAAAGGACACAATTCAGAAAGTGAGAAGACAATCCATAGAATGGGAGAAAATATTTTCAAATTATATACATATAAAGGTTTAATATCCATAATATATAAAGAACTCTTAACAACTCAACAACAAAAAAAGAAGTAACCACATTACATAAAGGGGCAAAGACTCTGAATAGACATATCTCCAAAGAAAATATATAAATGCCAATAACCACAGGAAAATATGTTCAAAATTATTAGTCATTAGGGGAATGCAAATCAAAACCACAAAATAGTACTTTATGTCCATCCACTAAGATGGCTATAATTAAAAAGATAGATTAATAACAAGCATGTATTGACAAGGATGTTTTATATGAGAAATGGGAATTCTCATATATTGCTGGTGGATGGATATGTATTAATAAATTGGTGTGGTCACTTTGAAAAGGTTTGCCAGGATGTTGGCTTCATTAGACCAGGCCACAGTTTGGGCTGTGAGCAAGAGAAAGCTGTAGCCCACCAGGGCCGCCCTCACCCTGAGAGCTTCAGCAATAAACAAAACAAAACAACTTCTTAAAGGTAAGCCTGAACATGTAGGTGTGAAAGTTGGTGTCCAAACAAGAGGTTGGCGTTGTAATGGCCTTTCTTATACTCTATATCAAACTTGTCCAACCCGTAGCCCATAGGCCAGATGTGGCTCAAGATGACTTTGAATGTAGCCCAAAACAAATTCGTAAACATTCTTTAAACATTGTGAGATATTTTTGCAAAATTTTTTTTAGCTCATCACCTATGATTACTGTTAATGTATCTGATGTGTGGTCCAAGAAAATTCTTCTTCCAATGTGGCCCAGGGAGGTCAAAAGGTTGGACAGCCTGCTCTAGATTAAACTTGTACAAAGACAAAAGGAGATTCTGATAAAGTTGTTCAAGGGGGAGCCAGAGTGTTCACTGAAAAGAAAGCACAGCTAACACTTTTAGGAACAGTGTTGAACACAAATTATCCAGTATTTGTATTTGTTGAATACAAATTATCCAGTGAGTTTGTATTCAATAACTGAAACATATGGCTGTGGAGAAAAGCTTTAATATCTGACTCCTGAGGACTGCTATGGCTGTGGGAGTCCTGGGCTCACTGATGAATTCATGTGACTGTCACCTGCTTAAGGCTTATAGTCCATGGCTACCTTATGAGGAAAATAAAATGATGCATTTTGAAAATGAAAAATAAAAACAATTACTGGTTATTTTGACCTTTAAGTTTCCTTGAAGAAAAATGTAAGCTCCACGAAAACAGAGCTTTGTTCGCTGCACTATTCTCAATCTATTTGGATAGTGTGCCTGGCTCTAAAGAAGTTATTTGTTAAGTGAGTAACCATTTGTAGACCTACCATTAGCTCAATATCACTGCCAATAATATAAAGTTGATCTTCCATGGAAAGCTTCCTGTTCAAATGGGCAAGAACATAAGTGATTCCAGGTAAACGCACAGCAGGACTGGTAAGAAGACTACCCCAAAGGGCACTGTAGAATGCAGACTGGTCCACTGCAGCAGCAACCTTTTCCAACAATGTGTTCGTTCTGCAGTACAAAATAAAGTAATTTAAAAAGGGAAGCATTTTCACATTATTAACAATAATTATTCTTTTCCAGAATACATGGAAGCATTCATGCTATAGTTATATGTTCCACCCTAGTGACAAGTGTGATAGACTGAAAAAAGCATATAATTTAGAGATCGGAGGAGTTGACTTAAGTCCTGGCTCTACCACTTACTAGCTGTGTAATTTGGGAAAATCATTTAATATCTCTTCAGTTCAGTTTCCTCATCTATAAAATGATATAACAACAAAAACAATACCACAAGTCTTATCTACTTCAGTGGGTTGCTAAAACAACATATACATTGTAGTTAGTAGTAATCATATAACAGAATGTATTTTCTGTTAATTTTCTATAATATCTTAAAAGACATTTCCAAATGTTTCCTTCTCTTTGAAACCATACTACGTAATTCACAATAACTTTGATGAATTAGACCTATAACAAAATCATTACTGCTTTATTAAGAATATTTAAAGATTAATTATTTTTGATTTTTTTAAAACATGACATAAACAACTTAAAACACAAAAATATTGATTATAGTAGAATCAGAATCAATAGGATCTCATAATGAGTTCTACTGTGTACTTGCTATATAATTTAATACTAACCACTGTAATCACTTTCTGACCTCAGTTTATGCACTAAAAGTACAGGTTCAGAAATCCTGTTATAAAACTTGTGTAGAATAATTGACAAAACATAATGCTATGAACTGAAGGTTTGTGTACCCTCAAAATTTGTATGTTAAACCCTAATCCCCAAAGGTAACTGTATTAGGAGGTGGGAACTTGGGTAGGTGTTTATGTCATGAGGGCTTCATGAATAAGATTAGTGTTCTGATGAAAGAAACCTCACAGAGCTGAGTAGTCCCTTCCAGTACTTGAAGACACAGGAAAAAGGCTCCAGCTACAAACCAGGAAGAAGGTCCTGACCAGAACACAACCATGCTGGCACCCTGATCTTAAGACTTCCAGCCTCCAAAACTGGGAGAAATAAATTTCTGTTGTTTGTAAGTTACCCATTGTGTGGTACTTTGTTATAGCAGCAGACTAATACACACAACAAGATAAACCTCAGGGATGTCACATTCACAAAAATCATTATTCATTTTTATGTTACAGTTTTAATTCTAACTATTAGTTATAAAGTGACACTGGTGCTATGCTTCTCCTAGGAGAATTTGTGTAACAACTTAAAACTGATTTTATACACTAAATGAAACAATCTGTCTAACAACTTAAAACTGATTTTATACACTAAATGAAACAATCTCACATCACATTTCTAAAATTGTAAGCAAGTAAATAATAATACAAATTTTATTACAAAAATAATAAAATAAGTTTTAATGACAAAACTATTTTTTTCTCAAAGTGGTCTATAAGGGTAATCCAACATTTTTTGGATTAGATTCTTACTGTATTATGGGAGCAGATGAATACAATAAAATGGAGTAGTTGGTCAACATACTAGAATAATTGAAATTAAAATAATTAATTCTATTTAAAATGAATTGGGCTTTTTATTTTTGCCATCTCAACTCCTAAGTCCATTTTATAAGAATATCAGTAATGAGATATTAAAGATACATAATACCTCATGCATTGTCTACAACTATTAATTTCTAAAGAAATAATATGTTCCAAAGGAGATGAAATCATTTTCTTTAAAAAGTTAAAATATCAGTTTGGTGGTTACCTGAGGAAAGGGGAGGATTGGGTAGGGAGAGTTGGAGGGGAGGTGGGAGTGGGCACCAGCCTTATGGACACACTCAATAGTTTGGTGGTTACCTGAGGGAAGGGGAAGAGCGGGGAGGGAGAGTTGTGGGCCGGGGGGCGGGGAGGGGGGGTTGGGGGGGAAGGGGAGCTGATTCTGGGTGGTGAGCACATAATGCGATGCATAAGTGATGTGATGTGGACTTGTACATCCAGACACTATCTAATTGTTACCAATCAATATCACCCCAATAAATTTAACAATAAAATTTAAAAAAAAAAGTTAAAATATCAATAGTATTATGTAAATAAGCTAGTGAAATAGCACTGTACTTGGAACTAGGCTTTTTTTGACCATTAACAATTTAAAAACTGTCAGCAATGGTCCAATTTCCCATTTTAAAAATTAGTCTAAATGTCCTATGATATTATTTTATGTGTTACAATTTCTTGAATGACTTATATGTGCTAGGCACTGGACTAAGTGATTTCATTATTACAATAATATAATAAAATAAGTATTATGCTTGTTTTATAAATGAGAAAACTGAAAAAAGTTTGAAAATGTTAAAAAAAAAAAGCTTTTCTAGGTTTACAAAGTCAAGCCAGGATTTGAACCCAGTCTGTTTGTCTCCCAAATCTGTACTCTGATCATCTAGCTATATTTTCAGTGTGACACACAGACTACAAACACTACAATAATTTTTTTTGCTATAGAAATCTTCAGGTGGTATACTGAAGTATTTACAATAATTTTTTTGATGTTAAAACATTATTGATCTAAGGATTCTTTTTTTTTTTTTTTTTTATTGCTTTTGACAGAGAGAGAGAAAGAGATAGATACAAAGACAGAGAGAGAACTGAAGTGGGGGCACTCCCCAGCTCAGCACATGGGTCCACACGGGCCAGGGCTGGGATTTGATCGTGGGTTCCTGGCACTGCAAACTGAGTGCTCAACCCACTGAGCCATCCCGGCTTCCCCGATCTAAGGATTCTTGCTGACATATCCGTGACTTCGATTACTTAGCTGTACCAATAACAGCACCATCTTACCTCTCATAGTACTCTGATCCTTCTTCTAAGCCAGGAAGAATACCAGTTAGCAATCCCTGTAGACCAGGCTTCAGTGTTTTACCCAAAGGCAAATAATAGATCTCATACAAACTTAACAATGTTGGTTTCACAGACATGGCCGCATTTGCAAGAAGGGGAAATAATCCAGAACTGTTAAAAAGAATAAATAAATAAAAACATGAACAACTATATGCCAACAAACTATACAACCTAGTAAGAAATGAAAAAAATATTAAAAACATACGAAGTACTAAGACTGAATCAGGAAGAAATACAAAGTCTGTATAGACAAATTACTAGTAAGGAGATTAAATTAGTAATCAAAAACATCCCAAGGAAGAAAAACCCAGGACCAGATGGCTTCATTAGTGAATTTTACCAAACATATTTAGAATAATTAATGCCAATCTTTCTCAAACTCTTCCAAAAAAAAAAGATGAAACACTCCCAAACTCATTTTATGTGGCCAGCATCACACTAATATCAAAGCCAGAAAAGGGCAGTACAAGAAAGGAAACTACAGAACAATATTTTTGATGAATATAAATGCAAAAATTCACAATAAAATATTAGCAAACAGAATTCAACAGCACATTAAAAGGATCATTCACCATGATCAAATGGGATTGATAGCTGGGATTCAAAGATGGTTCAACATATGCAAAGTAAACCAATTCAATATATCACATTAATAGAATGAAAGAAAACAACATTATGTGATCTTTTAAATAGATGCAGAAAAAACATTTGACAAAATTCAACATCCACTTCATGATAAAAACTGTTAACAAATTATATATAGAAGGAATGTACCTCAACATAATAAAGGCCATATATGACATGCTCCTTGCTAACATCATGCTCAATGAGGAAAAGCTTTCAGCTTTCAGCTTTTCCTCTAAGATAAGGAACAAGATAAGAATGCCCAATATAAAATTGGAAGTCTTGTTAGGGTAATCAGAAAAGAAAAACCAATATAAGGCATCAGAATTGGAAAGAAACACATAGATGAAGTACTGTAGAGTTGTATACCTGAAACCTATGTAATTTTTGCTAGCCAGTGTCACCCCAATACATTTAACAATAAAAATAAAGAACTCACACAATTCAACAGCAAACAAAAACAAATAATCCAATTAAAAAATGAGAAAAGACCTGAGCAGACACCTTTCCAGAGACGATATAGAAAGGCCAATGGGTATATGAAAAGATGGTCAACATCACTAATCATTAGGGAAATGAAAATCAAACCAAAATGAGATTATCGCCTCATACCTGTTGAAATGGCCATCATTAAAAAGACAAAATGACAAAGCTGTGGAGGATGTGGAGAAAAGGGAAGCCTTGTGCATTGTTAGTGGGATCATAAACTAGCACACCCACTATGTAGAACAGTATGGGAGAACCTCAAAAAATTAAAACTGCAACAATGATATGACCCCACAATTCCACTTATCGGAATATGTCCAACAGAAACAAAAATACTAAC
>PVKE010004439.1:0-19345 GCA_004027555.1 Craseonycteris thonglongyai
TTTTTTTTTTTTTTTTTTTTTTTTTTTTTTTTTTTTTTTTTTTTTTTTTTTTTTTTTTTTTTTTTTTTTTTTTTTTTTTTTTTTTTTTTTTTTTTTTTTTTTTTTTTTTTTTTTTTTTTTTTTTTTTTTTTTTTTTTTTTTTAGTGTATGCAGAAAGGTAGGGGACTAACTTATTTTCCCAAAAGTTGTCCGGTGCAGTATATCAAATAACCTTCCCCAGTGGTTGGAAATGTCCCCTTTGTCATGCTCTCGATTCCCACACTATAAGAGACTATCTAGACGCTCAACTCTAGTGATCTGCCTGCTCGTTAGTATCAAGCTTTTTTTTTTTCTGATTACAAAAATATGTTCGTTAAAAACAAACATTAAGAAATGTTCTGCACGTAAGGTAAAGTCCTTAACATTCCTCCCTTCCCTAAGATAACCACTGTTATGGGTTAGTAAGCATTGCTCCCGTTTTGCACACTAACCTGTAACTTTTCTGTTCTTCAAAAAATGGGATCACACTATTCACCTCAACAGCCTGCCTTTTCTCCACTCAGAGGTATGGGAGGCCCGGCCTGCCCAGTACATGCATCACATCCGTCTTCATCACATCATGTCACACCTCCACACCCTTCCATCATACACATGTTCTAAAGTTTAGTCTGTCTTTTATTGGTTGGGTTGTTTCCTGTTTTTCATTAACTCAAGGCAGTGCTTTAGTGCAGTTTTAGATGCTCATAATCCTTTAAAACAGAAAACTCAAAGTAGAATTGGTGGTTCTGAAAGTATGAAGCCTCATAAAAAGATTTACCAACTTACATGACCATCACTAGAGCATGTTCCCTTATGTCCTTGCCAACACTGGATGTCATCAGTGTTTATAAATCTCTTCTATGTAATAGAAGTACTTCATGGTCTTAAGTCATAAATTTGTGATCATAAATGAAATTGAACTTTTGTACATTCATAGATCATTTTATTTCTTCTCTTATGGGCTTGTGTCCTATATCAATTTTTTAATTAAATTGTTTTATCACTTTGCAACAGCTCTTTGTATATGAAGGAAGTCTACCTCTTATCTCATATGAATTGTTAAATCCCTTCCGCCCCCCAATTTATGATTTTATTTTATGGTTTTGCTATAGGTTTTAGCATCTCTTTGTCACAATATTTCCACCTCAAGATTTTAAAAATACTTATACTTATCCACATTTTCTCTTCATACATTTAGTTTTATTATTACATTTCAGTCTTTAATCCATTTGAAGCAGACTTTGGAGTAGGATATGAGGTGGGGTTCTTTTTTCTTCTTAAATGGTTTGCCACTTGTACCTCTACCTCAAGATTTCTTTAACTGTGGCGCTTTGGACCAGATAATTCTTTGTTGTGGGGGCCATCCTGTGCATTATGGGACGTTTGGCAGCCCTGACCTCTACCACCTAGATGCTAACAGCACTGCCCCCCTCCAATTGTGACAGCCCGAAGATGTCTGCAGACAGTGCCCAGTGCCCCTGAGGGACAGTATCACACTATCCTGTTCTTGCTAAGTCTATTTCCAGTAGTTGGGTGGGATTTGGAAATCCAGGGTATATTTTGGAACGAACACACAATTGGGGTTGTGCAAGTGAGTGGTGGCAGCACTGGGTGTGTCCAGAGACGGGGTGAGGTTTGAGACCCTGAGCTAGAGAAGGGCCTGGAACCAGCTCCTTTTTCACAGACCCTGCTCAGAATGCCCGTTGGTGCTGTTGCAGGTGGCCATGGTGAAGTCAGAGCGCGCGGGAGCGGAGTTAGCGTCCCCTGGGGGGCAGCCCTCCCCAGCAAGTGCCACACCACAAGTGGTGACCCTCCATGTGGCAGAGCCAGGGGGCGGTGTGGCAGCTGAGAGCCAGCTGGGCCCCCCTGACCTGCAGCAGATCACCCTGGCACCTGGGCCATTTGGTGGGACTGGCTACAGCGTCATCCCAGCACCCCCTATGGAAGAGGGGACGTCAGCTCCTGGCACACCTTACAGGTAAGACTCGCCGCCTGCTAGGCCTCCTCTAGCCAGTGACTGGCATGCTAGGGGAGTCATTGAGGACCCTGCCTGTCCAAGCCTGGTTGGCAGGAGGTAAATACCCTAATACATATGAAGTGACTGGGCCATAGGGAAGTTGCATCCTTCTGATGTCAGAAGCTACTGTTTTCTGGTCACTTAAATGTTCCAGGCACTTGACACTTGTGAACTCACCTAAGCTATTCCCACAAGATCACATTTCCTCATTTTACAAATAATGAAACAGGCCAGGGAGGTCAAGTAACTTGCCTGAGGTCAGACATGCAGTAGGTGAGGATTTGAACCCTGGTCCTTTTGTGCTCTTTCTGGGTGATTCCTGATGTATTTTCCAGTTCTGACCTTCGGAGAATGCTCAGCCTCCTTGCTCTCCTTGGAGGCCTGGCAGCTGCACTCCACACTGAGCAAGTTTGGGGCAGCAAAGCTTTTATTTCATGTTGACCAACCCCCTGGGCAGTACAAGGAAGCCTGGAATCCAAGTCCCAAACTGTTGGGCTGGGGTGGGGGTGGGCCAGCGCCTGGGCAGCCTCGCATCTCAGCCTCTGCCCTCTACTCTCCAGATCCCCTCCTTGGCCAGGGCCCTCCTCCTCACCACCCCTTACCACCTTTACCCAGACAATACTCTGGACGCAGGCTCACCATTTACAGAAGGGACAGTGGAGGTTCAGCTGGTAATGGCAGAGCCAGGATTCAACCCAGGGGTCCATCTGCAGAGCAGTTACCCCTCAGTTGCTGACTTTCTTAGGGGACTCCAGGGGCCCTCTCTCTTCCCCTAGAACCCTGACTCGCCCTTTCCTGTGTTCCCACAGTGAGGAGCCCCCAGGGGAGGCAGCCCAGACTGTTGTGGTGAGTGAGACGCTGAAAGAAGCTGGTGCCCACTACATCATGGCAGCTGACGGGACCCAGCTGCATCACATCGAGGTGAGGCTGAGTGGCCCACCCTACCCAACTTCCAGCCCATTTCCATTCCTCCCTCCCTCTCTCCTTAGCGCCTCTTGCTCCCATGTCTCCACAGCTGACCGCAGATGGCTCCATCTCCTTCCCAAGCCCCGATGCACTGGCCTCTGGAGCCAAGTGGCCCCTGCTGCAATGTGGGGGGCCACCCAGAGATGACCCGGAGCCCCCGTCTCCAGCCAGGACCCATTCCCTAAGTGACCCCCAAGGCTCTGCCTCCCCACCTCCTACAGCTCGCAAAGCCCTGGGCCTGGTAGTGCCCCCCTCACCGCCAAATGCAGCCACTGCATCATCAAAGAAGTTTTCCTGCAAGATCTGTGCAGAGGCCTTCCCTGGCCGAGCGGAGATGGAGAGTCACAAACGGGCCCACGCCGGGCCGAGTGCCTTCAAGTGCCCTGACTGCCCCTTCAGCGCCCGCCAGTGGCCTGAGGTCCGGGTAGGTGCTGCCCAGTGCCTCCGCTGGCACGTGCTTGTGTAACCCTGACTGAGCACCTGCTAGAGCCAGCCTTTGCTCCCCTCTAGTCAGAGAAGACTCAGCAAGGCTCTCAGGGTGCTCAGTTGAGACCAGACAATGTGACTGATGCTCGAGTGTCCAAGGGAACAGAGTGCATTGCAGAGCAGACAGGGAACAAGTCAAGTGAATTTGGGGGTTGGCACATGTCACAGAGGAAGTGTGTGGAGGATACACAATTCAGAGGGGTGGGGGATCCAGGGCCACTTCACAGTCCTTTTTTGGGGGCTCCCTCCCTTCACCCGAGGATTTTGTTTTCAGGTCCAACCACGCACTGAATCCTCACAGCATCTTAGTAAGGGGAGCAGGGCCCAGAGCCTGCGAATGTCAGGGCTGGGAGACCTAAGGGGGCCCCTCATCTGAACCTGTAGTTACACAGGGGTAAACTGAGAGCAGGGACCAGATTTTCCAGATGACCTAATGACAGAGCCTGTGGTTTCCTCCAAAGCACACAACCCCAAAGCTTGGTCTGGTCTGTACTTTTTACCCAGCTCGCCCCAGATCCACTTCAGAGGATAGGTTCCCTGATGGCTGTCCAGGGGGCTCTGTCCTGACCTGGCGGATGCCCACCTGTCCCCTCTGCAGGCCCACATGGCACAGCACTCGAGCCTGCGGCCCCACCAGTGCAGCCAGTGCAGCTTTGCCTCCAAGAACAAGAAGGACCTGCGGCGGCACATGCTGACCCACACCAACGAGAAGCCTTTCTCGTGCCACCTCTGTGGGCAGCGGTGAGGCCGGGCACCAGTGGGCTGGGGCTACTGGGCACACATGGGGCCACTTGTGAGCTTCGTCCCTCCCACACAGTTTCAACCGGAATGGGCATCTCAAGTTCCACATCCAGCGGCTACACAGTCCTGATGGGAGAAAGGCAGGGACCCCTACTGCCCGGGCCCCAGCCCAGACCCCAACCCAGACCATCATCCTGAACAGTGATGACGAGACACTGGCCACACTGCACAGTGAGCTGTCCCAGGGGCCCCCGGGTAGACCAGGGGGCTTGAGCCACAGCCCCTGGAGCCCCTGAGTGAGCACCCTTCCCTCTGTCCAGCCGCACTCCAGTCCAGTCACGGGGTCCTGGGCCCAGAGCAGCTGCAGCAGGCGCTGGGCCAGGAACACATCATCGTGGCCCAGGAGCAGACAGTGACCAATCAGGTAAGAGCCTGGGTTGGGGGCCCTGCTTACAGGTCAGAGGCAGGGGTGAGGGTGCATGGAGAGCTGAGGCTAGAGCTGGCTTGGTCCTGGCAGGAGGAAGCCACATATATCCAAGAGATCACCACAGCAGACGGCCAGACAGTACAACATCTGGTGACTGACAACCAGGTGAGCTGCCTGAACACTCCAGCTCAGAGTGCCCCCCTTCCCAGACCCCACTTTGGGAAGGGATACCCCTCCCAGGATGTGTGCTTGCAGTCACCGTTGCTGCGGGTGGGTGTCCCAGGCCCCCCTGCCGTCCTCGCTGAGCACGGCCCCCAGCACCTGCCTGCTCTCCACCCCTCTTCAGGTGCAGTACATCATCTCCCAGGACGGAGTCCAGCACCTGCTCCCCCAGGAATACGTTGTGGTCCCAGAGGGCCATCACATCCAGGTAGCCCAGACATGGGGCGAGGGGCGGGTAGGACGGGGATGACACACAGCCTCCTCCTGGGGTCACTGAGTTGGCTTCCTTTCTCCAGGTACAGGAGGGCCAGATCACACACATCCAGTACGAACAAGCAGCCCCATTCCTTCAGGAGTCCCAGGTAAGGCCCTTGGGGGACCAGGGAGGGCATGGGTAGGGCTCCTCCAACGCCACATCTCATTGGTGTCTCCTCACCAGATCCAGTATGTGCCTGTGTCCCCAAGCCAGCAGCTCGTCACACAGGCCCAGCTTGAGGCTGCAGCACACTCAGCTGTCACAGGTATGGGCTGGACCCTGAGGACCATGGGGGCCCGGGGCCCAGGCCTGCCTTCTGGGGCCTCAGGCTCACCATGCTCTCTCCTCCACCCACCCTGGCAGCAGTGGCCGATGCTGCCATGGCCCAAGCCCAGGGCCTGTTTGGCACAGAAGAGACAGTGCCTGAACACATCCAACAGCTGCAACACCAGGGCATCGAGTATGACGTCATCACCCTGACCGATGACTGAGCCCCAGGAGCCCAACGCACACCATGGATATTGGGGCCAGCCCTGCTGGGGGTGGGGGGGCCCCTGGGGACTCACCTCCCTGCTCCACTTAGGGTTTCCAGATATTGGGCAGCCAGCGTCCTGTCACTCCAGGGGAGCCAGGCCTGTGCTGTGTGGGTTGGGGGACATCCATGGGCCCCAGTCAGGACGTGTTGGGTGCAGCAGCCTGCAGGCAGGCTTCGGGAGAAATTTATTTTTGTTTGGATGGACCTACTGGCTCCTCAGTCTCAATAAAGGGACCAGAGTCCAGCCCTAGCCGCTTGCTTTGTCTACTTGCTGCCACAGCCTGAAGCAGGCAAGGACTTGGGGAGCAGGAGGTAGAGCCTGTTACAGCCACAAGGGGGAGGTGAGGCAGAGGCGGCCTAGCGCGCAGTGCATCCAGCCTCGCCTCTATGGTAGCCCTGCAGCAGGGCAGCCCCTTGGGGCAGAGGCCCAACACAGCCTGAGCCTGTATAGCCCCCAGCTTCCTCCCGTGCACCTGAGCAGCATCACGTGCCCAGAAGTCCCCAGAGGGTAGTGCCACCAGGTGCCTGTCTGCACAGAGGCCACACCGAGGCCCATCGTGGCTGAGCTGTATTTCCTCCTGACCCTTGACTGTACAACACACCTGGCTGCCCACTCACTGTAGTAGCTCCAGAGCCAGCAGACATCTAGCTTTCTTCCTGGGCACAGCCGTCAATCCTCTGCTCCCCAGAGGGACCAGCACGGGCCCAGCTGTGGGAGTTTGGGGCTTACCAGACAGACGGTGTAGGGCTCTGGACTCCAGACCTGCTGGGAACAGGCAGAGGCCACCAGGGTCCCAGTCATGGGGACAGCCAGGTGAGAAGTTAGACACTGCAGCCCTGGGGTGGAGGGTGAAGGCCCAGGGGTCATGAGAAGGTGAGTCTGGATGTAGAGGGTGTGGTCCCAGAAGCAGCTCCAGGTTCCTCAGCCTTCTCTGCCCTCAAGACCCTCACACGTTCTTGAGGGGGGTTCTGTATTTCCTTTTACAAATGAAACAAGGTGGCACAGGATTGGGTAAGGGAGGGAAGGCATGGGGCCTATTTACAGGGGATGTGGAGGAAGTTTGAAGGGGGGCAGTTGGGGGATGTGGGCAGGGAGGGGGAGCCCTGGCAGAGCCATCATCTTCCTATGTCATTGCAGCCTGAATCCTGCTGCCACCCCAGAGGGTCCTGGGGTCTGCTCAGCTCCAAGAGCCCTGAGTCCCAGCAGTCCATACCAGCACCCCGGGGCTCCTCCTCCCCGCAAGATGTTAAGTGGGGTGAGGATCGCGGCTAGGGCCCTGCTCGCGGGCCGAGTCTCGGGCCGAGTCCCGGTCCTTGGCCTCTGAGGAGGATGAGGAGGAGGAACTGGAGCCAGAGCCATGGCTTCGGCCTGACTGGCGGTAGGCAGCGCTCAGCTCCTGTAGCCGCTCGGGCGTCGGCTCCCACTTGGCAAAGCCAGGGTCGTTCTGCAGGAAGAGCACGGCTGTGTTGTGGACGGCCTTGTAGTGCATTTCCTCCCTGCGGGCAAAGGCAGCAGCTCAGGGCAGGGCTCGGCCTGGCCAGACCAGCCCAGCCCTCCCACCCCTTCCTCCCTGGGCACCCACTTCTTGCAGATGTGCTGGGACCCACTGCGGTACTCATGCTCGAAGGCAGGCAGGATGAGCTGGTGGCGCTTGAAGCGGCTCTGTTCCATGCGGGTGAGCGCTGGGGTCGGGGGCTCCCGCCACTCCGGGATGAACACGATGAAGGACAGGGGCTCTGGAGAGCTCTCTAGCAGTTTCTGTGGGCGTGGGCACAGGGTGGACATCACGGGATGCCTTCCAGCTGGCTGGCAATCTTGCTTCCCACTCCCACCCCCACCAGCAGCATACGCACCTCGAAATGAAAAACCATGGCCTCCATGAGCTCCTCGCAGAATGGAGGGTTGGCCTCAAAGGAACCACTCAATGGGGAGAAGTCCAGACAGGGCCTGGGGACAGAGGTGAGCGTTCTAAGTCCCACCAGGACCAGTCCCTCAGCCAAAAATTGGTGCTGCCCCCAGTCTTAGGCGGCTACATTGAAAAGATGGCCCCGATGAGGCCAGAGGCCAGTATTCATCCTTAATTTGTCCTAGGACAAAGTGTGGCCATCTCCATTGAATGGATGAGGACAGAGAGGCTCAGGCTTGGCAGCCCAAGTCCACGGAGCTGGGTAGTGGAGCTGGAGCTCACATCCAACTCTGACCCCGCTGCCTCCACAACGTAAGCCACAGCCAGGAGTTCCCACGCTGCGGAGCTTCCCTCTTGCTGGCCTGGCCATCTTCCTACGGGAGACAGCAGCATCTCCTCCCATCAAGCTCACCTCCCACCGGCCCCATGTTAATCTGTAAGATCTCTGAGGTCTGTGTCACCACTTCTCATTCCTCCCAGTACGCCCAGCCTGGGCTCATTCACTGAGGAACCCACAGGCATGGCTAGGGAGGAATCAAGAGGCTCCCCAAGTCCCAGCAACTTGTCCAAGGACCCAGGACTGCCAGACCCCAAAGCCCTGCAGCATTAGGAAACAGCTGGCCAGGGTGGGGCCTGTGCTCTGCAGGACAGCTCCAGGCCTGGGCAGGAGGGGCCCATGGCCCCTGGCTCTCACCCTCGGGAGCCGAAGTATCCGTCCGTGTCCGGGAAGGCAGAGCAGTACTGGCGGAAGTAGCAGTTGAGGGGTGAGGCGAAGCACTCGAAGCTGACACCAAAGAGTCGGTGGAGGACCTCAAAGACATGCACCGGCAGCGATCCCTGCAGGCCTGTCCCCTCGTAGAGGCCCACGCCAAACATCATCTGCAGAGGGCCATGGTCAGTGTCTGGGGCTCAGCTTCCCCCTGCTCGAGAGCCCTCCCCTGCTGCCCCAGGCCTGTACCTGGTACCGTCGGAGAAGACACCAGACTCGGGGCAGGAACCTCTCAAAGGCAGAGTCATCAATGCAGCTGTAGCGGTAAAGGAGCCACTGTGGACAAAAAGCAACGGGCTTCAGCACAGGTCCCTCCCTCGTCACTAGCCTCTTGCCGACTCCTGGCTCAGGGAAGATCCAGCTTCGCTGTGACCACCACCTGTGGGACCTGCCTCCCCATCTCCCCAGCTCTTACCAGCTTGCTGAAGTAGTTGCGGCTGACCTTGACCATCTCTCCCTTGTACCGGATGCAGACCACGTTATTCTCCATGTGCATCTCCACGCTGGGCATGGGCGGTGCAGACACGGCCAGCCGCACTGGGTAGCAGTATACCAGGCGGGGCTCCACCTCTGGGGCCTCCATCTCCTCTGAACAGGCAGGACAGTGAGAGGTTGCCCTGCCCTCATTCACCCCCAACAGCCTGAGCGCCAATGTGCACCAGGGGCTTCCCCCCCGCATCCCAGTAACCAGGGAGCTGTAGCCCATCCCTTGGAGTAAATGCAGCTCTGACAGATCAGTAAGAGGACACAGCCAGGTGACTGGCAGGGGCAAAACTAGGGGCCTGTGTCAGTGTGCTGTGTGCTGCCACAGGCCCCAGCGTGACATGCCTCAGGGCCTGGCAGGCAGGCAGGCTCAGGTGCCATGCAGAAGCACCATGACTGTGTCACCTTCATCAACAGTTACAGTACCTCACACAGGGGTCTTTTTGGGCCAACCACTGAGTTACCATTGAATCTTCATGTAATCCTATGGCCAGGTGTCAGACCTCAGTTTGGGGAAACAGGCTTACAGAGAATGGATGTAAACTAACTGCTTCACCCCACGTGTCTGTCTTTCCCACCTCTGGCTCTCGGTTTCTTGTCACTTCTCCCTGTTTCCTAGAGGAGTGCTGAGACCTGACCAAAGGACCAGCCGGTCCTGCCCCATACACTGCTGGGAAATGGGCCTCCCCAAGGGAGTCCATGCCCTTGAGGCTCAGCATCACTTGGCCCTTCGGTCAGAGCCTGGGATACAGAGTTGATGGCGTCACAGCTGGCTCCCTGCCACTTGCCCCCCTACCTGGGATGTTGTTTTCCTTGAGGATGGCAAGGTGCTTCTCTCGGATGCGTTTGACATACTCCAAGGAGATGTGGTAGATCTTACTGCAGATGCCTTCCACGGAGTCCTTGGCCGCAGCTGAGACATGGGGGCCGCACTGCTTCCGCAGGTGCTCCAAGCGATCCTGCAGGAGACACTCCTAATGAGGGCGCTTGGAGGCCAGCGGGCGAAAGCTGCTGGGCTGCAGCAATTCTCACTTTGAAACCAGCTCTGCTTCTTACTGGTTGTATCACCGGGACAAATGCCTTGGCATTTCTGAATCTTACTCCTCAACTGTTAAGGGAACATGAAACACCTGCCTAACAAGGCAGCTGGAATATTAAATACGATTGTTCCTATTAAGGGCTTACCAAGCCCCTGGCATAAAGCAAATGACCAATAAATGCCAGTACCTAATGGGGCTACACTGTGCCAGATCCCATGATTCCTGCTGGGGAAAACCAGACAACCAGGCATGGTCCCTACTTACAAAGCATCTGTAGTCTATTGGGGAGAGAGACCATTACAAAACGGGGTCCTCGGTCATTGCAGATGTGAAATTTCAGCGTTCAGCAACTTGCAAGGATAACTGTAGGCATTTGTAATTTTGCTGAATCACGTGTGTGAAAATGAGTCACTCTGGCTAATGAGCACACATACCTTTGTCACTACGTGTCAAGTACAGTTACTATCGTGAAGTGGGAAACCTTGTCTCTTGTGAAAAATGGTCCTGAAAAGAAAGTCAACTGCTAGTGCTGGTAGAGACTTACAGAAGTGATGGGTTTGGGCCAGAAAACAACAACTATTCTGGATACATTAAGGTAAGGAATGAATTTTGTGGTAGCTCTTAACTGTGGTATGAACACACACACACCTAAGAAAAGGTAATTTGTCAATTTGTTTCCAAAAATGTACTCAAGGGAGGTAGGACCAACCGGTCAGTAAGCTGGAAAGGCAGCTACTGATGGTGTGGTTGAGCACAGGATTCCATTAAGAACCTTCGCGGAAATGTTCTTTTGGAGGAAGTCAGGAGTCCAGACAAACACCTCCATATATGCGACTCTGGGGACTGATGAGTGTCAGAGGTCTGCTGTGGTCCCCTGCCTTGCTGGGGCAGGCAGAGTGGGCTTCTTGGAGGAAGTGGCCGCAGAGCCTTTCCATTGGCCTTGCCCGGGGCCACTCACCATGTAATCCTCCTTGGAGGCTGAGTGGTCCTTCCGCAGCCAGCTGAAGGTGTCCTCCACGTTCCACTTGACCACCTTCCTGCTATCAGGGGATGCACTCCTGTGGTTGAGGGCGCATAAGGAGGCCAGCAGTTAAGTGCCCTGCCTTTACTCCTCCTATCCCACTTCACTAGCATTCAGACATAAGCCTCTAGGCTTACATACAGCCTTTGTTCTGCCTTTGGGAACTTCCGCCACCAAGAGCAATGACAGCCCTGTGAGGGTAGGCCAACCGATGGCCTATGATTCCCCCACCTCACTCTCTGCTCACACCCCCATCCTGCTGGGGGCAGGAGAGACAGCCAAACCTGGACTCGATGAGCCGCCTGGCAGCCTCTGCATATTTAAACAGCAGGCGCTTGGCTTCCTCCCGGAACTTGATTCGGGATAACCTGGATTGGAGAATGGGCAGTTAGAGCCCTTCTGTACAAAACTGGGCACATCAACTACATGGCCCTGGGTCAGCCTCAGCTGTAGGGATGTACCTGATGGGAATGTCATTCATGATTTCTCGAAACATGGAAGGCGAGACAACCGGTTCACAGTTGCTTGGCAACAGGGGGTCAGAGCCTTTATCCACGACCTTGCGCTCCAGCATCCAGCGGTTGAAAGATTCCCGAGGGGGCTCAATGCCTGCAGAACAGAAGTGATGATGGTCTGGACTTAGTCAGTGGACTCCACGCTGCCCAGCACACAGGAGGCATTGTGTGGGCACTGAAGGTGCAACAGGAAACAACGCAGCCCCTATTATTAGCTTCCACTCAAAGCAGCATCTTCCAAAGTATATTCTGAGAATCACTAATTGTATAAAGGGTGTTGGTGAGTGTACATCGGGCTAAAAAGGAAAAACTATATTTCAGCACAGTAGTTAAATGGATCTATTTACTAATTAATGAAAGCTGCCATTTATTGAGCACTTTCCATTCTACCAGCTCCTTTGCAGTAATCCTGTAGCACAGATACTCTCATTTTTATGCCCTTTTACCGATACATAAAAAAGGCTTCAAATGGGCTGGCAAACAGTAAGCACTCTGGAAGTGTTCATGATTGCTTTCGCTGTTACCTATCCAGCCACCCCTTACGCAGACACTGTCACTGGCCTTGTCTCACGTGTGAGGAAACCCAAGTGCAGAGAGGTTAAACGATGAGCCCAAGGTCACAGAGCCAGCATTTGGTGGAGCTGGGGCTCCAGCAGGCCTGTCCCCTCCACAGCACGCGCTCCAGCACTGGCCTCCGCGGCCATTCCCCAGGCCCTGCGAGGGGAGGACGGAAGTGGGGGCTGGGTGGCCGCGGCAGTTACCCTCTCGCTGCTGGCACAGCTCCCTGTAGTGCTGCCGGAGCTTCAGGATGAGCTGCGAGCGGAGCAGTTCCACCTCGGGGTGTGGGGGCAGCACCTCCGAAGGCCCCCGGTGCTTGATGACAGCGTTGGTCTGGATATCCAGATCCCAGTACACCCTTGGGGCACAAGCAGAAGCAATGAGGAAAGGAGAGGAAAGGGAAGGAGGGGCACCCTGCCTGCCACCGCACCCCACTGTCCCGACCAAGCATGCTGGCCATCAACGACGGGCCCCCCAGAGCCAATCAGCAGGAACTTACTCAGTGGGCCGCAGCAGTGCTGCCTGCTGTTTATCTTCAGGGGATGTCCCCCAAATCTTCAGCGTCGGGGTTCCTGGGACACTGGGGGAGCTTGGCACTGATGGGCCTGTGGGTGTCACGGGGATTTCAATCTGGAGCAAGAGAATCAAAGGCGTCGAGTTAGGACAGTTGGCTGATGGCTTCAGCGCTGTGCGCACCTGCGGAGCTTCACCCAGGGCCCCCCTCCTGACCCACCTGCCAGCACCCACCCTCACAGAGAACCTGCTAGCTGTCAGCCTGGGAGGCCTATTACCAGCTGGTTCCCAAGAGCCTCACCTTGGGTTTCTTCACACCATTGCCGCTTGGCTGCTCTTCTGAGAGCTGCCTCTTTCGGGGCTTGTTCTCAGCCGGAGGAGTTTCCACCAGGCTGGAGTCCTGAGGCGGTGGAGTCGCATTCAGCCCCAAAGGGTCCGACTGGAGGAGGGAGACCAGCAGAGTTGCTACTGGGCCAGCAGCTCAGAAGGCCCAGTACTGCAGCATCCTGATGCCCCCTCCCCCTGCTCCTACTCCTTGGAGAAGAACAGAGGGCACTGGGATACAGAAAAAACACTGGGCTCCACTCCTGCCTGCTACTTGCAACTGAGTGACCTTGAAGGTTACTTCTCTTCCTAATTCCCCCACCTTCAAAATGGCCATGCTAAGCCCTGCCTCGCCACTGAGATGATGATAAACAAGTCAATGAATGTGACTAGCTTAACATGGCATCTGGCATGAGATCAGCACTCAGTGCACATTAGTTTCTTAAGAACCATGATGAAAGTCAGGAATAAAGGAAAAACTCAAGAAATGCTTGTTTAAAAAGCAAAGCCCCCTGGAGGCAACTCCTTCGGTGACACCAGAAGTGTAAATGTGATGGTGGGTAGTGTGGCCCTGAAATCACATCAGGTGCAAATCCTGCCTGCTCTGCCTCTTCCCAGCTGTCAGATCTTAAGCCAGTCGTTTCCCCTCGGAGCCTCATTATCTTTATATGCGAAGTGGGGAGGCCAACTGGCTTGAGTGCTCCCAACAAAAGAAAGTCTGCCCCAATTGACAAGGATCACCCATATTTCCCCTACTACACGGACACTGAAGTTCCTAAAAATGGGCTTCTCCCCCCGGCCTTACCACTTTCCCCCTTAGCCCGCCTTCTCATCTGGAACGCTAATTCAGAGCAGCTTTCCCTGTCGTCCCTCCCAGCCCAGTCAGGACCCCTGATCTACTCTAACCATTCCTCAAGCAGAAGCCACACCATAATCCTACTAGTCCCTCCAACAGATCGTGTGCCCCCAGAGAGTGTAGGGGCAGGACCGTGTCTCTCTTGTTCACAATTGTATCCAGGTCCAGTGCCCACCATGTGGTACAAGTTCAGTATCACAGGCCATTGTAATCATCTGTTCACATGTCAGTCTCCTTATCTGAGTCTAGTTCCATGAGGGCGGGACCACCTCTGCCTTGCTTGTCACTGCACCCAGTACAGGCCACACAACAGCTGCTCCGGGTATATTGGGGGAGGACCCCGATCAGAGGCTGAGACCCCTACCCGAGGTGGGCACTCACAATCACGTCGTGCTGGCCCAGCACGGGCATCTCCCACAGGGACTGGTTGGTGAACCGGTTGAAATAGTAGGGACGGTTCTCCCTCCTGCTCCAGCACTTCTCCCAGCCCGCATGCACCAGCTCCTCTGCGAACAGGCACGGAACCAGCCAGGCTCAGGACCGCTCCTCAGGTGGCCTTCCTACCCCACCACCCTGCCACTGCCCCTCGCCAGTACCTGGGAGGTCCTGCACCAGGCGAATGGGCTTTGGAGAGCAGGGCTGGCTCTGATTGGAGGTGCCCGGGGAGTGACTCAGCAAGGACGCGTCCTCCCGGGGGCTGCCGTGATTCTCATTGGCCATCTCAGCACCCACACCGGACCTGCCACAGAGGACCAAAGGGTGTCAGGGCCAGCAGGGCATGCAGGTCAGCTCCACCCGCCACCAGTGATCACCCGCAGATGTGAAGTCAATCCAGTCTGTCCCGAAAGGCCAGTGTGGAGCCACAGAGGAGCCCTGGGATCTAAAGTGCATTCCTGGTGCTGCTTCTCTCTGAAACTTTCCCCAGCTCTCTGCCTGGCTTGCCACCAGGTTCACATCCTCTTTAATTCTCCCATCCCCATGCCAGGTAGTCAGAGCCCTCCTTGGGGCCATGAACGCCTACACTGCAGCACTCAGCAAGTCTGGTCTATCAGCTGTGTTTGTCTCCCCATTAAACTCAGAACTTCCAGGACTAGGAATGGGGTCCAGCTTAGTCCTCTCCAGAGTGCTCAGCAGGATACCTGGACCCAACAGGAGCTCTCTCTATTCATTCTGCAATTATTTACAAAGCACCAAGAGTGACAAACAAGGTTCTGCCCTTGAGTAGCTATTCCCACAGGACTTGTATGTAACTCCCTTTTCCTGCTAGCAAGTAAAATCTAACTGGCACAACACTCAGGCCGGGAAGGGACATGGCGTCTTACTGGATGCCTCATTCTACACTACAGGGTAGGAAGCAATCTATTGCTATAAGAAGCAATGGAACTGAGAAGGGATATCTAATTCAGTCCTTCATAATCCCCAGGTAAGTTTATTTAAATACTAGGAGGGAGTTAGCTCCTTCAGATTTGTATTCCCCACCACCCCCAACCCAAACCACACCCAAGCATGGCTCAATGGCCAAAGTCGTTCCCAACCTGGCTGTTAGTCTCCCGGGTGACCAACTGCAATTAGACTGGTGATCCTAAAGGTGTTTTCAGTATGTCACAACACCCCCAAGAAATCAAACAATTACCCACAAAAAGACCACAAAGGCACATTTAAAATCAGTTATCTTTGCTTGCTGAAATTTTATCAACTCATTGTGGTCACACTGGTTATCTCATGCTGATAAGAAGCTCTGATTGGCTGTTGACAACATCGTAAGAATCACTGGGACATTGATTTTATTGTACACTCAGTCAAAGACATCTTTGTTAATTTGGAAAGGGAAAAGTGAATGGTTACTTCATCCGTACAATCTGGCAGATAAAAATGCAGGGAGCAAGAGGACATATACAGAACAAAATGGGGCCATGATAACAAAAAGGTTTGGAACCACTGACCCAGGGGAGAAAAAGCTGTAGCTGCCTTGGTTCTCTGGGGAGGAGTGGGGATTCCTGAAGCCTTGGGGCTGAGCCCATAGGTCTCAAGGCTGAACGAGGTCCCTCTTTTTCTCACCCTCTAGGGTCTGCAACACTAGCATAAGAGGGTTTTCTTCTCCAGCTGGATGGACCCCCACAGCACAGGGTCCCAGAGGCAGGGGGGAGGCCTGTGGGAAGGCTCAGCACAGGCAGATGGGCTGGTCAGCAGCAGAGTGGATGGGGGCCCACGGAACTCTTTGCATCAGCAACTGCAGAGCAAACAGAAGAAAAGAGAGTCATGGATCTGTGAAATGCTGCAGAGCAGGGACGACAGCAAGAGGGGCAATGACACAAAGCAAACTGGGAGCTCCCAGGACAGACCACAACACACTGTGTCAGATCTGAGGGTTCTGGGGATGAAAATAGTACCTCTCAAGCATTCTAACCAAGAGGCTCACCTTTGTGGACTTGCAGCCTGCTCAGCTGCACAGGGCACTTTGTTGAGGTGGGCCCTGAGCCTGGTTTAATGCTCTGCTGTCATTATCTTGAAATGTTTAATAAAATTTTAACAAGGGGCCCACATTTTCATTTTGCACTGGACCCCTGCGAACTGTATAGCTGGCCCTGCCAACCAAAGTACCCCTACAACAAAAGTGAACAACTATGCATGTTACAGATTCGGGGCAAGTCCCAAGCCACCCACAGTGGGTGAATCACACACTTCTCTGAGATCTTAAAAAATAAAAGAGCCACATGCAAATGCATTATATAACACAGTGTGTTAATCTTTATTGAAAAATATTTTCCCCAAGAAATGTATGATATTGATGCAGCAGGTGCACAGCGGCACAGCTCCGTGAGGCCAAATGGGGACACTGCAGTGTTTCCAAAACAGGCTGTTCATCAGAACCATCAGAGGGCTTGTAAAAAAAAACAATCGGATTCCTGCCCCTCACTCCACACTGTAGGAGTCGGAAATGGGAGAGGTACACAAGAATTTATATTTTTTAAATGAACCTCAAAAAGTGGGACTGAGAGAAGGAATGACCAGCCTTTTTGCTTTACACTATTTCAAATCTACCAATTTTTGCGATCAAAAAATTTTAATTTCCCAGGTGACTTGGATGTAGCAAAGAGTGGCCAATATACCAGTTCTGGGTTTGGACAGACCTGGATTCCAGAACCTTCTGACACTTTCCGATTTATAAAACCGAAATCACTCAACCTCTAAGATCTCTGTGCGTAGTCTAGCACATAACTGCTTTTATTAACGTTCTTATTTATCCTGTGGCTCCCAAGCCCCCACGCATACCGCGATTTTGACAATGCCAAGCAGTTTAGGGATAAACTGTATCTGCGCAACCAAAAGAACCCACCAGAACGAGAGGAGTCCGACCCTGGGATTGGAGGAAGATGGGGGCGGGACCGCCTCAGCAATGCACCAATCAGAACCCTCCAGCCCAGGAGGCCGGAGTTAAAGAACTTGGAAAGTGCGCAGGTGCGGGGGGCGCGCAGAGGAGGGGCGACCCCCCGTGCGCGCACACCTTCCCCACCCCCCACCGCAGCGGGGGCGGGCTGTTCGGCGCGCGCGCGCCGACCCATCTCCCGGACTCCGCCCCCCGCCCTGCCGCGCGCTCCCGCCCCCGGGCTGAGGCGACTCAGAGTCGAAGCCCGACACAAAGGCGGTGGCGGCGGCAGCAGCGGAGGGGCCTCGGAGGCCGCTCCGCCCGCGCTCTCCGGGCCCACCTCCCTCGCCCAGGCCGACGGCCCGGCCACCCAGCCGCGGGCCTAAGATGGCGGCGACGGCAAAGACGAGGCGAGCAGTGGCCCCGAGTGGAAGGCGTCCGAGAGGCCACCGCCGCTCGACTTCGGACCTCCGGATCCTGGCGCGGCTCGCGACGGGACCATGGCTTTCTAGGGCTCTTACCTGCCCGAAGCGGACTCGCGGGGACGCGGCTACACGATCTGCTCGGTCGCCCTTTTTGCCGCCTCCGCCTCGCCCTCCCCAGCGCCGCTCCCGCCATCTTGTGTCCCGGGCCGGGACTCCGCGCTGCGCATGCGCTGGTGCCGCCTTTGAGGGACCTCGCCGTCGCCGTGCCGCCATCTTGAGTGTGGCAGGACCGGCCGGGCCCTCAGACCCCGGTGGTTTTGGACCCCCTCCCCTTTCCCGTCCTTTACTGCCGTTGTGTGCGGATCTGAAACGGGAGGCGGCGTCGCTGGCCCGGGGTGCGGACTGAGGCAGAAGCGAACTCACAAGCACGCTCCCTGCCTCGGTGTCCCCCTCGAGCACAGCCGCTGGGGCCGGCAGGGTTGCACTGAGTGTGCGCACCAGGGGGCGCGGGCCGAGTTTGGGACCTGCGGGGCCTCGGCGCAGGCGCCGACCCAGGGGCGGAGTCCTGGACGTGGGCGGGGCCCTGGGGGCGTGGGCTCTGAGCCGCGCGGAAGAGCGTCCAGCCCCCGCACCGCTGCTCCTTCCCGCGAGCCGCTCTCCCTCCCGGGGCCTCTCCCTAAAGTGTTTTCCAGCCATTCCCCACGCCCAGGCTTCATGCCAATAGAACTTCCCGAGATGAGGCCGCACAAGTTATAAGTGCACGAGGAGAAAGTCATCTGTGGGAGACATAAAGGTGACTTGTGACAAAGTTGAGAATTTGTAAATGCATCCAAGGGACTTTACAACACTGACATCTATGGGTACTGGTTGCAGTGCAAATCCTCACCTCAAACCAGCCACAAAAGGGGCGCAGCCAGAGACCGTCGGTAACACACTTCTCCAGCAAAATTCTTTGGCAGGGACCCCGCAGACTCTCCAGCTCCTGCCTCTGGCCTCCCGAGCAGACCGACTTGCCACCTGCTGCTCAGCGTGCCAATGTCCATTGTGGAGCCAGAGGTGTCAAATGGCTCCGCTGGGCCGCCTCGTGTCCACGGTGCGTGGCGCCATGCAGCCTGGTGGGGGTGGGATGTCAACAAAACGAGGCAGGGGTATGAATAGTAACAGATCTAGGGTTCTCTATCAGAAAGATAAACGTGTGGAGAAAAGGGAGCCCCTGTACACTACTGGTGAGAACATAAACTGGTACAGCCGCTACAGAAAACTACGGGAGTATCTCAAAAGGCAGAACGACCATATGATGCACTTCTGGGTATCTACCTGAAGAAAACAAACTAGTTTGAAAAGATAGGTGCACCCCCCGTGTTCATTGTAGCATTTACAAAAGTCAAACTATGAAAACGTCCATCGGATGACTGGATAAAGATTAGATGTGTACACTAAGAAATCCTACTACTCAGCCATAAAAAGAAAAAAATGAAGGAAATTGTGCCATTTGCAACAACATGGATAGACCTTGAGGGTATCACATTAAATAAGTCAGAAAGACAAATGCCATATTATTCCAATTATATGTGGAATCTTAACGATCCAGAGAACAAATTGGTGATTATTAAAGGGAAGGGGGTTGGGGTAAGCAAAATAGGTGAGGGTCAATTGTGTGGTGATGGAAGATAACTAGACTTACTGTGATCACTTTGTAGTGTATACAAAGATTGAATTATTCTGTTGTACACTTGAAACTAATAACCAATTTTCCTCAGTTAAAACAAAACTAGTTTTATCAGACTGAGTTCAAACTGTCATCACCTCACTTTCCACTTATAGTCAAAATCAACCTCTTTTCTCCATCCTTATTTCTACTACCTTAGAGCAAGCCCTATTATTTTTAAAAACTTTGTT